>CANTFK010000947.1:0-244153 GCA_947646735.1 Peronospora farinosa | reverse complement strand
GCTCCTCAACTAAGGCAATGTCAATTGTCTCTTCCATCGTCGCTGGCACCTTTCTGAAAAGGTCCTGACACGATGGGCCGTGCCTAAGTCCATTCATAAGTGTAGGCATTTTAATGTGTTTTTATATCGGACCCACATTAATGGACGCCGACAGCGAACGCATCTCCTGCACATACTCTTGCAGAGAGCATTTCACCTGTCGTGCTCCAAAGAAGCGCGCCATAAGCAACACTTCGTTGTTAGACGGCTGATACATGGCGCGAATCTTTGCCTTAAAGATCGCCCATGATGGAAATGCATCAGCATTTGCCATCAGCGCAGAGTATGCCCACTCTGACGCTTTGCCACGCAAGTTGGACATGGCATACGACACCATTCTGGAGTCGTCTTCTATGAGCTGCGCCACTCCACATTGCTCAACTGCTAATAGCCAGTGAACAATCGTGTGAGGGCTAGTTCCATCGAACTTCGGAGGGTCCATCCGAATGGGCTTCGGTTGAGTAGGCCGGGCAGAGAGCGTCTCAACAGTTCTGTTGAGTGCCTCATTACGTGCCTGCTCAAGCCTAATCTCATCCTGAGTCGTATTGATAGACTCAGCCGTGGCTTGACTATTTGCCTCGGACGCATTGTTACATTGTCCGAGCACAAACGCCTCGAATTGCTCAAGCTGAGCAACATGTTGACAGGAAAACAAATTAAGAGGTTTGCCAGGGCTTGTTCACCAAGTCCCTGCACCAAGTGCTCTGCCACCTCCCTATGATGTTGGGAGAGGTGAGGAAAAGTCCCCCAATACATACTGAGGGACATCCGTATCCACAGACACGCCCAGAGAGACGGATTGTGGAAAGGACTACTAGCTCTACCAAGTGAAGACGGGCGCTTCGTAAAGAAAATGCCACGTACTACGCGAGCACACACCTTCGAGCAGCATGAGGAAGCGGTTAGATAGTCTTACCTCCGTGTGGTGTTTGTCGGTGCTCGAAGCGCATTACCAACCGTTGCCGGTCGCTTAATGCGATCCGCGCAACAAACTTATAAAAAGTGCTTTACTTTTTACATGCAGAAGCTTATCTAGCTTCTCGTGTGCAGTGAGCGATAGTAAGTAAATTCAAGACTGACTTATATTCAATAGAATTTAGTCAAATAAAAGTCTAATTACCGATTGGTTGAATGTAAAAATCGGATACGCGTCTCTTAGATACGTATCCTTACGTGCGAGCTTAAATATATCTAAGCTAGCTGATGACGTCCGTTTAAAGCGGCACCATGATGCATAATCCCAACTGGCGTCATCCTCGTTGAATGTAAGTCCATCCATGGATATCACATTCACGAGGGTGGGTCACATTGATGTGCCACACATAAGTGGCAGGCCTAAGGTAACTCGTACCCATTTAGGCCTGCCCGTTAAGTATTCGATACTTAACGGACTCGTGATCCTATAAGCCCATTATGAATAAAAAAAATTAGAGGGGTTGCAAAGCTGATGATGCATCTATCGCTGCAAAAACAACTAAGTAGTCCGTCTACAAAAGCGAAATGATTAACGAGCGACTGATCCACAGCAATAAAGACGTCGCCATAAGCAATAATATGGCGGAGAAAGTTAAGGAACGTCCCACATCAAATGCAGCTCGTATTCCATTACTTTACGAAACAATGGCGTTTCTAAGTCTTCCAGTCCTGCTCAAGCCTGACAATTCCGTCAATGACGCTCAACCCTCATCCAAGCAGTCCTGACTGGCTACCCACTTCTTCCAGCTCGCATCTAGCCAAAAATAGCGCTGTGGTTTTGTCCCCTCGGTATGTTTAGAACATATTAAACCCCGCACGGTCATTTTTGCCGCGCGGTAGCTCAATCTTGTCTTTGTTCTTTGTGATGACGTCCTCCGTCACCGCGTACTGATCACGCACACCTTCCAAAGCACGCACCAAGTTAAAGTACCACTTGACATCAAGGGCTACAACGGCAGCTATAGCGTCTTCAGCCGCTTGGCTGCCGGCATTGCTCTGCTTCTCTACCTTGGCCGTGACAATCTTCTCTTCGTCGCCTTCCTTGCCACCCCTCGAAGAGGTAACAGTAGTAGTAGTACTGGTCTCAGAGTTCGCCTTAGCGTTCAGTTTCTCCACGGCTGTAGCTCTAGTCGAGCTGTAATCCGACAAAGAGTCCCATATCTTCTGCCACTTTTCCAAAGACTCTTTAAGGTGCACAAAGGCGTATTTCTGCACCTCAACACCAAAGTTGTTGCCGTCCTCGACCTTAGGAACGTGCAGTTGAATCCAACATTGAAGCAGTTGAATGGCGCTCATAAGTTGCGCAATTTCATCCGTCACGACACTCAAGAGCGATTGCACTTCGTTATTGGAGCCGACAGCCGACGGCGCAGCTAGAATCAATTGCGCAAACTTAGTGTGCACTTTAGAGAGTGAGCGCTCAACCACATGCTGCTGTACGAGCGCCTGGACTTGCGTCACGCGCTGCGACAGCTCCGAGAGCAATGCGGCACCTGATGCCGTCACGGTCTTGGAATATTCACTCATACTGCTGATACTGTAGCTGCTCTTATCTACGAGATCTTTCTGATAGTGACGTAGCAATAACGGAAGCGGAAAGAAAACGTATTCGGATTGGCCAAAATTCAGTTTACGAATCGCATGCATTCCATTCAACAACTTGAAGCGACATGTAATCATTTAGTCACTACACAAATGAGACAAGATACGGAGGAGGCCCACTACGTCGCAGCGGCCACATTAACCTCTTGCTCGGCGAGGCGACTGTCGGGGGTCGAAAGGTGGCAACCTGCCACTGCATTCAGTGCGGTGCTGTCAATTGGTTCCTTGAGTCCAAGTGCCTGACGTGCCTCCGCCATAAGGAACACACTGCCACATACCACGACTACCTCGTCGTCTGCAGACGCGCGTGATGCAGCCAGGGCGGTGTAAACGCCTTCCTTGATGTTCAAGATGGTGCCGTACTCGCACTTCTTCCCGGTCTCGACGCTTGCATTCGCCAACGCCAGATTGATCTCGTGCAGTGTGGCGCCACGGGGGTGGTTGGCCTTTACCAAGTGGATGCGCTCTTGAATCGGTTCATCACTCTCGTCCGAGTGGCTGCCGCGGACTATGGCCGTCATCTTGTCCAGCACCTCGGCAATGGCCTTGTCAGCCGAGAAGCCACAAACAAACCGGAACTTTTTCTCGGGAAACTGTTTGTGCAATAGACTCGCCAGCCTGTCGATAGCCTGCGGATTATGTGCCACATCAAGCACGACGGTGACTTTGCGTTCCTTCGAGTTTGGGCGAATAACATGGAGAACTTGAAAGCGACACGGCGGACGAGATTCGAGCGCCGCATTCACGCGGTCGTCCGTCAAGTCAACGCAAAGACCTGCATTGGCCATGCTAGACTGCGTATCACATAGTGCGTTTAGCTGAACACAGGCTTCGCGGGCAATAGCCGTGTTCTCAACATTGTAGTCATCTTCAAAATTTTCCCCAAGCGGTACTCTCACCAGCCGAGCATTGTTCTGTGCCGCGTACTCCATCATAACTGTCACAGGCGTATTAGGTCCAACCACAACCGGTACGTTTGGTTTAATTATTCCAGCCTTCTCACGTGCAATGGCTTCACGAGTATTGCCTAAAATCCGCATGTGGTCCATGCCAATGGACGTAATCACTGATAACACGGGAGTAACAATATTTGTCGAGTCTAGTCGACCACCAAGCCCCGTCTCCAACACAACACAGTCTACTCCTTGCTTGGCAAAATGCTGAAAAGCCAGCATCGTCGTGATCTCAAAAAACGTGGCTGGAATCCTCATTTGTGCACAAATATTGAAAATCTCCGACAACGTCTCGCACACCTCACTCTCCGAGATGAGCGTCCTATTGACCTGTACACGCTCTCTAAAGCACGCAACGTGTGGAGATACGAACAACCCCGTCTTGTATCCAGAGCGTTCGAGTGCTTTCGCCACTTTAAACGCTACTGATCCTTTGCCGTTCGTTCCTGCCACGTGAATAACATTCAACTTCGATGCTGGATCACCAAACGCCACGTTAAGCTGCTGCATATTCTCAAGTCCGAGCTTGACAGCTGAGAAACGATTTACTTGGTACAATCGCTGTAGCAACGTCTCATACGTGGCGGTGATCGCTGCTGCTGCCTTCGTCGCATCTTCCTCCTGATGCATGTCTTCCATCCTATTGCAACGGACCCGTCTTTGCGACATAAAGCGCGCATTTTCCAGCAGTAACGAGTTGCCACCTGATGGGGTCGGGAGGACACCAAAAGTTGAGACGGACAGCGATTCGGAGCGTGCAAACGCCGCAGGAGCTGGTGCTTGACGAAACCTTGCACGTGATAATGCTGTATATGAGCGTAGGAGTTGCCACTGCGTGGCCTTCGAGCCTCGCATCGACGCCCTGCGCAACGTCATATCAGGTTATTATAGCCAATTAAGTTATACCATTTCTTATAAGATTAGTAAACGAGTGTTGAACTTCAACCCCTCCCCCTTTCACGTCAATTTTGACGTGCTGGCCTCTCTTATTTACGCCGGTAAACGGTCCGATTGGATGTTGAAAGTGTCATTAATAATACTCGCGAGAGTGACAAACCGATGCCGGTCGAGCTGGTGCTTCCATCGCTCTTCCTAGAGCGTACGTCCTGTACTTTCTAGTTGATGTATCGACAAGTAAAGACTCTACTTTGTGATTATTAGAATTGCGTGAATCTGGAGGTGCAGCCATCGCGGATTTACTGCTGCAAGCAGCTGATGTAGACGACGCAGAGCTTCTGGAAACACTGGCCAGCGCTGTCTATGAACGCAGCTGGGAGAAACTGCATTGTGGTAGCTGGAAAGATGTACTACCCATGTGGCGCCAAGCTTTTGGATTTGCGAGCTTCTTACAGGCGAAATGTCTACTCCAACACAAGCAGCCGTTAAAATGCCTAAAGATGCTTGATATGGTGCCGTATTAAGGATTTGTTAATGAGATGTAAGGATATCGTAGACTTAAAATGAATTTTGCTGTTGTTTTAGTGTCTGATGATGGCCGGACCTTTTGCACCTCCTGAATCGCCCAAGCTTATTAATGAAGTTGAAAAGCAGATAATTAATGCTGGACAATTATTGGTACGTACGTGTTACTGTCATTTACGACTTGGATTTTGCTTTGGTTGAACTGCCGATGGCATTGGCATTATGCTTAAAGTTGTTTTATTTATCTGGTGGTCTGTTGCGTAACGACTCCATGTTTTGGAGTGTTTAAAACAGAATGCAGTGCGGCATTCTAAGGTCGCTTTTAAAGACATGTTGCTACTTTGGCGTAACTAATGAGGCAGTCGTGCTCATGTCGATTTTGTGCATGCAGAAGCCTCGGCTGGACGACGAGATGCTGTCCATTGGCGACGAGATGGTAGCCCAGAGACCACAATTACAGTTTCCGGTGCAAAGGATGGAGATGCCGACACTCGAATTTTTTCGCCACCATGTAATGCTGCAAAAGTGCGTTATGTTGATCGATTTACTGCTTCTGCATTTTCTTTTATAATGAGATGACTTTTGGTAACAGTGAACCAGTGATTCTTACGGGCGCAATGGAGTTCTGGCCTGCGCTCGGACGAGCCGCAGGACCCGATCGCGCCTGGAAGAACGTGACGTACCTCCGCCGAGTCGCAGGCCTGCGAACTGTACCTGTTGAGGTACGGTAGATCATAATCGTTATGTAAGGCTTGCATTTTATATCTACATTTGTCGTTTTGTTGGTTGTTCTGAATGCGGCATCGGTGTTAGGTGGGGTCAAGTTACATGAGGGATGACTGGGGACAAGAGCTCATGACCTTGAACGAATTCCTTGATCGGCATATCATTCCATTATTAGCCAAAAACAAAAGCGTTACTAGCATCGATGATACAAGATCTCACCCTTCATTGTCAAAAAAGGTTGGGTACTTGGCGCAACATCGCCTTTTTGATCAGGTATGTTGACGAACGACATTATTCTCGGACCTTATGCTTGGTCGATTGACACTGATGCATGTTTGGCTTTGCAAGCAGATTCCAGCGCTGAGGCGTGACATTATTGTTCCTGACTACTGCACTGTGCAACGTGTTGACGATGCTCAAGATGAAGAGGACGACGACATTACGATCAATTGTTGGTTTGGCCCCGGAGGAACTGTTTCGCCTCTGCATTTTGACCCCAAAGACAATTTGCTTTGTCAAGTTGTAGGTACCAAGTACGTGCGATTGTATGCACAAGAAGAAAGTGAGAAACTCTACCCGACTGAGGGATTGCTGTCAAACACAAGTCAAGTTCAAGTGGAAGATCTCGACGACGAAAAGTTTCCTCAGTTTTGTCACGCCAAATACCTCGAGTGCGTTTTACATGAGGGTGAGATGCTCTACATCCCTCTCAAGTGCTGGCACTATGTGAAGTCTCTCTCTACCAGCTATTCCGTGAGCTTTTGGTGGTCATAGCCCATGAGTGGGGGCTTGTAAACGGTTTGTACCATGCCCGAGGCGATATGAGAATGGATATAGCTAGATTAAAGGTGACGCGATTTAGC
Organism: Peronospora farinosa; assembly: GCA_947646735.1. Classification (NCBI taxonomy): domain Eukaryota; phylum Oomycota; class Peronosporomycetes; order Peronosporales; family Peronosporaceae; genus Peronospora; species Peronospora farinosa. The sequence goes on along the minus strand of CANTFK010000947.1, from coordinate 237,573 downwards.
CAAACTCAAGCTTAATGATGTCGGAGGTTTTTGGTCACAAGGGAGCTGCTGGAAGTGATACTGATAGGGACCACTCACTGAGACTGCTACTTAGAATAAAGAAGAAAAACGTAGTGATTCTGAGCTGTTTTGTCTTTCCTGACTGACACTTCTCTTTTGATGACTATGTGGGTGTTTGGTCTACAGCAAATTCGTTGTCGGGAACACATAGCACGAGTCGGTAACTTGAGGAGGCTGTGGTTGCGTACTAGCAAAGGCACCGAGGACAAGGCATTGGACGACATGTGCATGTGGTTAAAGCAAGAAGTGCAAGACGAGTTAGTATTGCCTGATGAGGAGGATATACGCTGACGCGACTGCTAGCTGCAGATGATTTTGTTCGTGACAAGTGAAGATGTATTTTGTAGCATTGGCATGCGCTCAATCAATGATAACGAGCAAACCAACCAAAGCTTTCAGCATAAACACGTGTGTTATGACTAGAGTATGGTAGATTTGTGCGGCTGCAATAGGAAAATGTAAGAAACATGTACAGAAGTGGCGTCGGAGATTACTTCACAGTGCGTCATCTAAATAAGCACTTCTATCGACTATCGCTTCCTCCATCTAAGCAAAGGAAGGAGAGCGAATCTTCTGTGCGGCGCGGCGAAGCAAAAGCTTGTCCAACTGGGAGTAGTTAGCCATGCGGCACATATAGTCGCCTTCGAACGTGGCCTGCGTGTGACCACCCTTACGCTTGTACAACAAGTCATCATCGATCTTAACCAGGTCCTCCGTAAACATATTGTTGCCCTTTGCCGACTCCAGCGCGTTGCGGTCTGTGTAAACACTCACCGAGTACTTGGCCGGACGAAAGCAACGCAGCACGTTCTTCAGTAGAGACGCGTACGAACGAAGACGTGCATTGGTCTCGAAGCTCACGTAGCTGCATCCACTCTCCGGAGTGATGTGGATCGTGTAGTATGCATCAAACAAGATACCATTCATCGAGTATCCACATGGGTCAAAAGCGAAATCATCGATCAACGCACCGGGCACCAAGTCACGAATTCCACTTTCAATTGTCATTCGACGAGAAGTCATGGTGCTATCGTTGTTCTTAAAGAATTGCTTGGCTACACTCGAGTCCATGTCCTGCATCAGCACGTGAAGTGTGCTTTCGTTCGCACCAGGCTCTTGCATCGGGTCATAATGCGTCAATGTATCAGCACCAGGCTCATGAATATCAGCATCCCACGCGTAGATGTACCAGTGATCACGGTTCAACGGTCCTAGGACATGAGCGGATCCGTCTGGAAAATAAGAGCTCAAGAACGCCACCTCGTTTTGGAAACTTGTGTGGGGGTACTTTTGCTCTTCTGGAAAGGTGTAATTCTTGCGGGAATAGTTGACCCACTCAATCTCAAGTCCCAGTCGTTCGGCAAACGTCTTGATAAACTGCAAACACTTGAGCAACGTGGTAGTACCGCACGTCTTGAGCACGATCTTGTGTGCATAAATAAACATGGAGCTCTCAGACAGCACGTAGGCGTCAATATGCTCGTTGCTGGTGCAAGACAAGATCTGACACTGTCCAGCTTCTAGCATCTCATCCAAGTCTTGACGGGATACCTCACGTAAGCCACGTTCATGGCCAACACCGATTTTAAAGTCAATCTCGAGATTCTTCTCGGGACCTTCGAATGTGTTGGGAACTGTATCGGACGTCTCCGACTGAGTGGAGCTTGTCTCGTCGTCGTAAAGCTTGATAGGCTCTGGGAAGGAATGTGTCATTTTGAATATGCTGGAGCGGATAGACAGAAGAGTAAAAGAGGGAAGAAAGGGCTTAGTAGATGATAATGCGAGGCCTGTTAGGCAGGGTCGTCGCACGCGCCAATATAAAAGAAGCCCGTGAAGATCGTGGTCGGGTCAACAATGTCGTCGCTGCTGGTAAAAAGCGGGTCGACCAACAGCATGAACAATGTGACTGTCTAGGCCTGGTAGCAATGAGCAGAGGGAAAGAAATAAGGTGCTTTTTTTCTACCCTTTTTTCTTTCTTGAGTTTCACGTGTCCACAAGATCAACACCAAAGAAATAACAAAAACACAAGTGACTTGAGTGCTGGAAGACAAATTTTAGAATGAGCTTCATCAAAACGAGTGGCGCGAAGCGGAGCCGTTCGTCTTTTGTGCACCACACATTCCAGAAGTTTTACAAGTCTTCCTCTAGTAAATTATGAAGACCATTTTAATTACATTAGCGGAGGCTATATATTATCGAAGCTAAATTAGGTACCTTGACTAATTATGGAATTAAAAACTGTTATGATGTAACGACGGTTATAATTTATTGGAGAGATACCTATGAGACCTGTACTTTAAAGGTCTCATTACGTCGCAGCGGGATCAGCTTCGAACTGTATCTACAACCGACATGTGTCTCACTATACAGTATACCACTATACAGTAAAATACCGTTACGTATGAAAAACATCGACTAGGTGGAAAATGAAATGCATTGATGCTGCACGACATTATTCCTAGCAACCGATAAACTGTACCGAGAGCCGCCTCGCTGAGGTGTTTCATCATAACGATTTCACAGAACCACAAAGAAACGAACCCGCGTGTTTTTTGCGACGTTGGATTCCCACTATCATGTCAACGTGTACTCGTACTGCAGCTATATCGTCTATACGGCTGCAGCAGCAGCAACCTCCACCGCCGGGATGCAGTGCAATATCTCTGCCGCTTGGTTGCTCGTCTCTTTATCGTTATAGAAGTGCGGGTGGTCGCATAACACTGGGGATGATACTTTTACTGTATAAGTGCACGTCTGTGTCTCCTTGACCGTCAGAATGTGGTGACTCGTGCCACCGTGACTGCAGTAGTAGAGAACCTTCGCCTTGCGCGGTACATGGTTCTCTGAATCTTTGCAGATGGTCCCGTCGTCATACAGCTCCAAGTACGCGGGGCGTGGCACGTCTTGAGTTGCGTCAATGTACTCCGAGACCAACGCTGAGCCCATGCGCTCCAACTCGCGATTCCCCTCTTCATCAAACATGCCTAGAGAAAACTCGGCTGTGATTCGACCATCGGCATCGCGGTGGTACTGCCTCACCGATCTCCCGAAGCAAAACTCATACGTCCACCAACCTTCAGTTCGAGTGATGCACTTCTGTGCGTCCTCCAGTGGCTGCAACAACAAACGCACAGTAAACAAGTTGCTATCATCTGCGTCGGAATGTAGAGGGTCGCAAAATACTCGCGACGCAACTAAAAGCGCAGCGATTTCATGCGGACCGTCCGTGGCTGCATCTGTTCGCCATTGCACAGCAGACACTGCGTCGTCTTGCGTAGTGGTACTGCAGATGAACTGCACGTAAATTTGCTGCTTATCATCACCAAAAGTCTGCGTATACAGCGGTTTATGGTGATTTTTGACTCGATCCTGCATCTCGGACGTGACAAACTCGTCGTAAATGAGGGCAGGGCGACTTGATTCTGTCACAAAAGCGCCAAGTCGTTCTTCTTCGTGTCCAGCAATTTGTGCCACATTTGACGTTGCTCCTATTGCTTCAACTTGCACTTCTGCCTGTTGAAGCACCGAACGACGGATTGAAATGCCCACGCAGACTTCGTAGAGCCACACGCTCTCCGTGTCCATGTATTGGATGCATTGGGGTCGCACTCTCTTTACTGCGGCTCGTCCAAACGCCAAGAAAGCGGCAGTTTGCTGCTTTTCAACGCCCTCTTTAACAAGTAGCGGGTCGGATGCCTCTATATCCTCCGTCACCTGCTTAGAAAGAGGAAGAGGTGGGAGCAAACACTCAAATGTTTGGCCAGATTCGGTCGTAATGAGTTGAGACCGCTTAGGGGTGCCGTCTTTGATCGAAGGAAAGCCATCACGGGTTGCACGAAGTTGAACTACGTATAAAGGATCCAGAGATGACGTAAATGATGAGGCAGAGGTACTAGAAGTAGAGCTTAGAGCCGCTAAAACTGCTAGGATTCGACGCGTCATTATTACCATATTGAATGGAATCAGATGACCAGCTCTGATACCGAACTTAGTGCGTCAAGTTTCTTAAATACGGATGCATGTGTGAGAACAGACTCAGTAACCTTAGGTCCCTCCCGCAGCGCTTAATGAGCCGGTATTGCATTACTTCTGCTTCGTGCAAATAGGGACTTGCCATCAGTGTTGCTGTTGCCCATAGCCCCAATTTAGGAATCGCGTAGTAAGTTTCTGCCCTGTGCTTGGGAGTCGAATACAGTTCCCAGTGTGAAATTTGCCGAATGTGTAACTCAGCTAGCGTGCAGACGTGTAGCAGTGGATACTTCTTTGTCTCCTTGTCGTTCACTATCCAAGAATCTCATCCCACCTGTAAATCACCCAAAAATCCTGGCGCTCCTACGAGTACAAGTGTGTAAGAATCGGGATGTCTTCATAATATTGGCGAAGTGAGAGACAGAGACGCAGACGAGATTATTTAATCTTTAGTGGTTGCAAGATGTCTGGTAGATCCTAAGCCTCGTTAGCAACGCCGGTTTCTCATTCGGGATCAATGGTTGTACGGGGCTTGTCACCTGCGGTGACGGCTCTCAGGGTTGTCTGGCTATGGCACGTTGAGATAGCATCGGACGGGTTCCTTAAAATTTTATCGTGTGTGTTCGTCGGCACTCTCGCTTCGCGACTGCGCCGCATGCCGGTCTCCCAAAATTCCTGCACGCTGACGGCGATGGTCACGTCCGCTTGCTGGAACGTCACGCGGTTGCGCTGTATCCACAAGCTGGTGATGCAAATACTGCTTAGGATGTATCATATACGACGGTGTATGCGTCCACCTCGTCTGGGTGGTGTCGCGCTAGCTGCGCCAGGACCGCTGTGGATATATCTGGCGCGTGTCTGCTTGCACTGTTTGCTATATAGCCTTGAATTCGTCCAAGCTCCTAGCGTTCCCTTGCCTAATGGCAGATGAGCTTCTGCCAGCAGGCTTGCGCGCACGGGCATGTCCTGCAGATGTGTTCCCAGTGTTTCTTTCACCCCGAAACAGCTATGGAGCTTGCGCCAACTGTTATTTTGCCCTCGATCTGGATGGAAGAGATTTAGTTGCCGCACTGCTACTCGATAAACAACCCACACTTGGTACGCAGTGAGCTCGTTCCTATGAGCCCAGAGATCGGTTGGCGTCTGCTGTAAAGCAGCCTTCTGTCACGCACGTCCGTCCGCTGAGTCCTGAAGCGTCTCTAAAGTTCGTGTCAGCACACTGTCCGAATCTTTGGACCGACGAAATGGTTGTTTCTTTAGGATCTTAGTACGTGCCTATTCATGATAGTGTCGGGCACGCACCACGGGTACCCGTGGATGAGCGGATTCGCATATTATACAATACCCCCTGCTTCCTGGTTCTTGCGGAGCCGCTTGCAGTCGGCAGCCGTCCACTGAGATTCGACGTTGTTTGCAGCAATGCCAATGAATTCCATCGCTCTCTTGCTCCAAGGCGATGACGCGTTGCTGACTGTGTTCCGAGTCCACCAAAATGCCACTGACCCAGTCCTCATAATATTGGAGAAGTAAATCCTGGTCCGACCTGGTGATCGCAAGATGTCACTAGCGCTTCAGATATCCTTCACGGTGCTGTTTGATGATCGTCCGTTCGTCTTGCCTTGGTGCAATGCACTCGCTGACTTCCACTTTGATATTCAGTATTAAAGTCGTTACCCGTGCTTTATAGTGCTGGTGATATGCTTTTATTAGTTGGGTCCTCTCATTCTTGAAGTGTCCACGCTGTCCATGCCTAGAAGTAGCTATCGCGCTTCTGATCAGCCACTTCATCGCATGCTAGAGATTTTGAGTGCATATTGCGACGTCGATGAAGACGAGTCTCATCCCATTCGCACCTCGTGACGTGCACAGTAGGCCTGACTTGACTCTGTGTCTGCTGCTGCCTGTAGACGTGGAGCAATGCCACACAATATGTTCTTGTATGTTGTGCAGTCAGTCTTCGCCTACTGCGGAAGCCAAAGACCGCAGTTGTATATGACATTGCTGGTAGCATGGTAGCATATAGTAACATTATATAGATGGCGACTCTGGTTAGTAGACGCTTTCTGACATTTCGAATCCGTAAAACCCAATTTGCGTCAACTAGGTCCCCAGTCCCTACCTAACGTTTTACATGTTTGATTCCTCTTTAATTGGAGATTGCGACCGCTGTGTTCAAATATCTCAGAAAGCTCCCGAAGCGACGCACGATGCACATCTGCCGCCGGTATCTGCCTCGCGTGTGGTAGACAAACCGTCATATCATGACAAAAGCAGAGAATTTCTGTAGGAATGGTGGGGTGCTGCAGCCTCTTGATTTGGGAATATTATGCAATGATGCTATTGCTTGTATTTTCGCCTCACCGAAAAAGTAGTGGCGCTAAGTGGCAACCCTGTTGGATGCCCATGAGTACGGAAGTTGAATCGGATCATATCCCATTCACTACAAATTGGGCGGTGGCGACAATGCAACGCACATGGGTACCCCCTAGGCGCTGCATGAACCAAATACTTGATGCCATCGTCAACAGTGCTGTTTCCACGATTATGTGGCCATTGAAGGTGAGAATCCCAGTCAAGAAATCATTGTAATAGCTGTGTATTGGTTGGTGATGACCTTTTTTATTCTATGACTTGCTGACTGGCACGCTGGTTTACTATTATCATCATGTCATCAGTATCGATCGTATCGACAGTTAGTAAAAGATATGGGTGTCAATTAACGAGCTGCTGTACTTTACATATAAACGGCTACAGGCTGCCAGGTGTCTAAATTGATCTATACTCAACGAAAACCACTTAAGCTGCTTTCTCGAGGTTCTCACGATCTCTTCCCTGCTTAATCACGCCCAGCAAAAAATACGGAATATGAGCTGGTCCTCGAAAATGCACTACTTCAACCTGGCATGTTGGTATTCCGTGACGTTACGGATAAAAGAGGGTCAGTGGTGTTAAGGCTGCGTGAAAGCAATTAAATTTGAATAACCTCAGCTGTATGAGTGAAACCTTTTGTATAGTGTCTGCTTAGAAACAATGGTCTCTTCAGAATTTCAACTAGTCTATCGCTTCATTTACCGTACATTATTGAAAGCTCTTCGTATCACGTGTTGGAGGTTCGCAGACGACGTAATAATTTTTGGGTCTCCATTTGCGCCTCTACTGGGCTTACCTGACCCTAGAGTATGCTGGACTTTCAAAAGACACTCAGCAGTACCGGTAGCACCGATGCAATTAATGTTTGCAGCCCGGTTATATGGGTTTATCGGGTCTAAACCATCCCCTTTCTCCATCATCACGCGGCCGCTTGAAGAAGTCCGTCTCAAAACTCTTTTTTTTCTTTTCTATCCCACTTGACGCCATGGAGACCCGGTCTTGTCCGTCCATGTGGGAGCTTCGCGCTATCGCCCGTGAGCGTGGCCTCAAGTACTATATGCATCTATCTAAGCCCCAGCTCTTCTCACTGCTACAGCGCAAAGAAGGCGGTGGTTTGTTTAAGCCGGCAGAAGATGCACAGGAGGACGCCGTGCGGCTCATAGAGAGCGCCCAGGTGACGACAACGCGCTCTAGCGAGCGTCTGTCGTGTCTTAAGAAGCGCAAGACCCGCGAGAACGACAAGGCGGAGGCCCTGAGAAACAAGAAGAAGGCCAAGATAGTCATCAATACGATCGATCCCATCATGCTTGCGGAATTAGGTCCGCATACGGTGCGTGTAGATAGTAAAGAGAAGGCCTGCATGTATGACAGTGGGGTTGGGATGTACTGATCGTTATTTTGGGCAATTGTTTTTTCATTCGGGTAGTTTGAGTTTACGCGAACAAATGGATCAGTGGTGGTGTACAATGTGGAGTCACTTGTGCAATACATTTTGGCTACGGGGGACTTTTCTGAGCCGGAGACGCGCATTCCATTCTCAGACGAGGACTTGCGCCGAATTGATAGTGAGGTATCTCATGTGCCCTGTGCTCCTCTGGTCGGATGATGGATGAGAGGATTAAACAATCATCTTGATCTCTTGCCAGGCGAGCAAGGCAAAGCTAAACGAGAAAAGTGTCGTGGATGCCATGAAGAACAAGCACAAGTTTGAAGAACAGAAGGTGAAGCGAGATGGTGTTTTGGGTGAGTGATGGTGATGATGTTTTGTTGAAAAGCGCATGTAGAGACGTGAAAAATTCACATTTGTTGCTATGGATCGGATCACTGCAGGACTGGAGCGGTGTGCGTCCGAGTACGTAAACAAGATGCTGGAGATTGTGGAGAGCGATGACCCCGAGGAGGGAGCGATGCTTCTAATCATGAGCGTGTTTCCATCGTTCTCGGACAGTTTTGAACAGATTCGAAGGAACGATTCAGAGTACGCCAGTCACAGCATGTGCCACTACATTCAGTACATGAAGGGCCCTAAGAACCGGCCGACCGTCGACCACAGCGGTCTATTGCCAATTATATTAGGCTTCCTTGAGGAGGTTGCCAAGGGCAAACAAGGTGCTAGCACTTTTGGGTTTTAAAGTAGCAGCATGGTGTTTATCTACATCAATACCTGATAGTTTCTCGGGTGTATTGCAGCTGTCATTTCAACGCAGCTGTTTGTAGTATTAGTCTCTCGTAAGTCATAAGAAAGCTACGTGTACAGGAATTTAATTGATCTTGTACAGGAATTACTTGGTCATGTACAGGTATGTGATTGTTCTTGTCGGGAAGATTGAAGTAAAACCTACTGCTATTCACGTACATCTTCTGCATTTGGATCGCAACCAGTGACTGTTAAGCAAATTGTCTGGCCTTACTACCAGGTGACTCTAAATGCAGTATTGTAACGAAGTTTACGCGACGGGTAAAGAATCGGACAAGAATGCAATACAATGCAACCTTGATACTTGTCCTTACGAAGGTATTAATTGTGCACTATAAGACACACCAAGGCCAAATCGAGTTCTGTATTGCCAGTATTGTGCTGAAGCATGTTTTCCACGCGTTAAAGTTGATTAAACAGACAATGGAACGACCTGTAAAGCGTGATAAGGCTTCCTCCGCACGCGATACGGCGTTTAACAACCAACACAAGCTGAAATATGGTCTCATGGCTGTCGGCACGGACACTAAAACCGACAAGATTGACCTCGTCGCCTGCACAATCTGCATCGCGTACGGTGTCGAGGAAAGAGCCGGTACTAAACGGTAGAAGACCGTTTGCAGGAAGACGTTTGGCCCGCAGCTTCGCTCGGAGGGACTACAGAATTGACCTCACTCTGCAGCATTTGGCCAAGTGGGCAAAATATCAGCGCAAGTCCAACTACTATAAGTCGGCTTTCTTCGACGTTGCTATTCCGTTTGTCAATATTATCTGGAGAGAGGCCACATCACCTACCGTATTGACAAACAGGTCATTGACGTCGTCATTGGAAAAATGCTGTGGGATTTCGAGGACGTAGAAACTCTCACGTTTGAAAGTGCGATGCGCATTTCACTCGTGAAGAGCCATCAGTTGACTACGCGGTCATCATTAAGACGCCTATGGCATATAGGCTGGCGATGAAGCACGTCTGATCGGTATCAGCATGAAGCAGACCGCCCTCGCGAATCAAGCTGCCAAGGAGGTGGCCAATGTGTCCAAGCTCGCCGGCATGATGAAGCCAAGGTTGCCGTGTTTGTCCGCGTGCAATGTGCCGCCAGCCTTAGACCATCGCCAACGTTTTGAAGCTCGTCTGGGCGTTTTTGATCGCTGTGAATGCATCTACATGCCAAGGCATGGCCTATGTTGCCATTCGAGTTGGTTTGTTTAGCAACGCGACCTCTTCATTTTGAACGTTACATCTGTCCCGTTCTTTGGCTCGCACACTAGTTTGAGACGTCAATATGGTATTTCGTTGGCGATCACATGCTGAGAATTTTAGGCACAGTGGATTCGGAAGTGATTGCAGCCTCATCTTGTTTGAGAGTAGGCTATGCTTGGATGTATCGTTTGCGTACGATATTGCTGACAAGTATACCTTGGCAGTTCGGGTTTGCTGGTGTCGCGCCTGTCGTTCGGTAGCAGGGTGACTTTTAAGACGCAGCTCGACTTTGAAAAGGCCTTCAGCATTTTGAAGCATGTTTACAAGCAGGGCCCAATACCTTTTCGACAACGCCAAGACGTACGCTAACGGTCAGTCGGAAACGATTATGGGCAAGTTGGTGAAATCATCGTTGTAGACACTTGTGGAAATTTTCCGACGAAGAGGCCATTTATTATGGACATTGGCGGGAATTTCGTGATGAGACAAAGCACGCAATAAATGAACTAGAGGATGTCGAGGAGGAGGAGCTGGCGGAAGAGCTAGAAATATTTGCTGTGTATGTGACTGACGACGTAATCAGAGAAGCGTTTTTGCTTAGCTGCAAAAAATCGACGGGTTGGCATTTGTGCTGTCAACAGTGCTCGAAACTCTTGGTCTATCAACCTCCAAGACACTTCAACAAACGCATGTCCAAACCGAGTTTCAGTGCGCAGCAGATACGTGTCAACCATATATTGACTAGCTAATCGTTGTGTATGGACTGAAACTGTGATCTGAACTCCCTGTTTTAACGCACTATGACAGTATCGTAGCTAACCTCAGGTCAGACATATTGTTGAGCTTCGAGGAGCAACTACTGTAGCACGCATCATAGGGTAGGTTCTAACATGACGCGATATTACTTACCTCAAATCGTTTCTCGGACAGAGAATTACAATGTAAGTCGACATGCTTCGAACCTTGAAGTCTTACGACTTACTACTTATGTCACAGCCGCTTTTGTAGGGAAACGAAATTGCGATTGTCGTTATAACTATCTTTACATTAAGAGATGTAAATTACCACGTGCTGGGGATCTCTGAGTGACGTTCAAGATGTGCTTATGTAAAAGAAGATGGTGTTATCTCTAGGAAGATGAAGAAGATCCAGATGAATTAATCCAAAAGGTTGTGGGACTCTGGACAGATGATGAATGCAGTGCAGTCCTCGATGGAGGAGTGTTTAAAGTTGATGTACAACAGATGCTTTGTCACCTTCGTGGCTAATAGTCTGCATCCAGGCGACTTTTGCTCGATGTCTCGTTACTGCATCAATCCGTTACTAAAATCTAAATCGCATCTTCATGGTTTTGCCTTCATCGAGACGAACATGACGAGTCAAGGATCAACTGTAAGCATAATCTAGATCAAAACGTGGCCAGAGTCAAAAGATCAGTGCCATACGCGAAGTTCTATCCTTATAAAAATGAAAAGGAAATGGTAAGGTGTTCACGGTATAAATATTAGCTTTCCCAGCATTAGCTTCACGTTTTTATTTTTCATTAATGGCTAAAACTACGAAAATTTGTAAATTCCCGATAAGCCTCTCTCTTAGGTCACCATTTCAATTTCAAATATGCATTCGTCACCCACGCCTCAAACAAGAAAGTCAGCACTCCAGCGGCCATTGATTTGACTCCGTCCGTCAAACTTGTCTTCGCAACTATCAGCAATTCGGCTAGCTCAACATCACTGTCCTCATCGAGGGACATGATACACTCACCAAGAGCTACATTGCGGCATCAATTTAGCTAATTTTGCCCTCTTTTTCCAACACCTTCCGCACCAGCTGCTCCTCCCATTTCTTTGCCATGTTCTTCGTACGCTCATCCTTCTTTGCCTCTTCGAGCATTCTAAACACAGCCCCTTTTTTGTAATAATGCAGCAACACATCAACCTCGTCCATCTTGCGGACATAACTTAATGCGTTGTATCTTCGAGGTATCTGGTCCAGACTGGCAAATATGGGCTGGTCAAAACGTCCTCCAATTTTCCAGTCTCCACTATCTCGAAGATCTGGATAGGAAAAACATTCTCATTCAACCACTTCCGTATCAGCTTCTCCTGCAATGCCGTTGCCACCTCCTTCGTAGCAGGATTCTTCTTCGCCGATTGGATCATTTTAAAAACGACCTTTCCTCCGGAATAGCCCAGTAATACTGTAAACTCGTCAATTTTGCGGTTGGGGTTTGCCGTGTTGTATTCTTCGACGTATTTGCTCCAGACTGGCAGCTTTTTATCCCAGCTGGTCATTGTATCCTCTGGATTATCCATTATATATAAGACTTTAAAAGGGTTATAATTTTTCTCCACCCAGTACTCCGCCTGCTGCTCCTGGAGTTTCGTCGCCAGCTCCTTTGTACCCTCAACCTCCTTCGCCGCTTCGAGCATTTCGAACACGGGCTTTTGGTCGTAATTGCCCAGCAACACTCTAATCTCGCGCATCTCGTGGCCGGGGTTTGCTGTGTTGTATTTCTTGAGGTATCTGGTCCAGACTGGCAAATATGGGCCGGTCAAATGTCATTTAGCTTGCGGCCATTTGATGAATATGGAAAGGGGTATAATTCTCCTCCAACAACTTCTGCATCAGCTGCTCCTCCCATTTCTTTGCCATGTTCTCCGTACGCTTAACCTTCTTTGCCTCTTCGAGCATTCTAAACACAGCCCCTTTTTTGTAATAACGCAGCAACACATCAACCTCGTCCATCTTGCGACCGGGGTTTGCTGTGTTGTATTCTTCGAGATATCGGATCCAGACTGGCAAATATGGGCTGGTTAAAACGTTCTCCAATTTTTCAGCCTCCACTATGTTCAAGACATGGCTGGGGATGCCACCCACTTTAAGCCACTTTCGTATCAGCTTCTCCTGCAATTTAGTTGCCACCTCCTTCGTAGCAGGATTCTTCTTCGTCGATTGGATCATGTCAAGCACGGCATTTTCGTCGTAATTGTCCAGCAATACTCTAATCTCGTCCATCTCGTGGCCGGGGTTTTTTATGTTGTAATCTTTGAGGTGTTTTGTCCAGACTGGCCAATATGGGCTGGTAAAAATGTCATCCAGCTTGCGGCCATGCTCCATTATGCTGAAGACTTGGGCAGGGCTATACTTCTGATCCACCTAGTACTTCATCTGCTGCTCCTGCCATATCGTCGCCAGCTTTTTTGTACCCTCAACCTCCTTCGCAGCTTCAAGCATTCCAAACACGGCCTTTTCGTCGTAGTTATTCACCAACACTCGAATCTCGTCCATCGCGTGGCCGGGGTTTGCTGTGTTGTAATCTTTGAGGTATCCGGTCCAGACTGGCAAATTTGGGCTGGTCAAAATGTCATCCAGCTTGCTGGCCTGTTCCACATTCTTGAAGACATCGAGCGGCTTGACGTTGCCGGCCAATCAGCTATTTATTAGCGCAACCTGGAGGCCCTTGGCGACATTTTCAGTAGACTCACCCTTCTCCGCATTAAGGACCTCAGTAGACTCACCCTTTCTCGCATCAAGGACCTCAGCAGACTTGGCCTTTCCCGCATCAAATATCTTGTACAGTTCGCCATCGGAGTAGTAGTGTTTCAGCATAAAAATCGCCTCTTTGTTAAAGTTTTGTGGATGGAGTTCCTTCGTTTTTGTAAACCATTCGTTAAACTTCTCATGCTCGAGCAAGTTGTCCTTAGCCTTGCGCAGACCGTACTTTCGAAAAGCGTGCTTCACGGGATTACCATTAAGCTTTGTCTTCAACGTCGTCATTTTCGACTTGAAGGCGTCGAGAGAATTGAAAGAAATCATCCTTTCTTCATCGTCTTCATGCACAGTGGCGAATTGTTCCCCAAGTTCGTCATTGTGGTCTGCTGTGACGGAAGTCCTCAAAAACCTCACGACAAACACATCATCCTTTCCAGCAGTGAGCGAATTTGCCAAAGCTGCTGTACTCGGGGTCGTGTCTGTTGGCGCGGAGTTAGCGCTAGCACTTTCAAAGGAGGCTCCAGCTACAAGAAGTGAAACGTAGTACAAAAGGCATTGCTATTATTTGTCCGATGTTCTTGGAGTTCTTGAAGTGGTGGCCAGGGAGAGTATTACAAAGTGACAAATGATTCTATCGTGCACACATAAAGAGACCATCATGACTTTCAATATGGATGTGTTAATATTTACGTAAGCACAGGGAGTGTGTGATCATGTGATGTGTCGCTTCAAAAGTACCTGATCTTAGAATCTTCTGTCAACCAAAGCATGCAAAAAAAACGAGTAGAGCCGCGCACTTGTCGAGAATACAGTCCAATGTCGACTTCCACAGCTAGACAAGCTTTGCACATTGTCACAGCGTACTCATTGACGGTTTGACTGGCCACTTCTATTAGAAAACCTCGAATTATAACGTTCTCAAATCAAACGAGCTACTGGATAGCCGAAAGGGATAGTCCTACAAGAGACAGATCAAGGAAATGGCGTACTCCTGTATACTAACGAGAATGCTTGAATGGATTAAAGTAGAAGTTCGAATTGTCGATTTACACGCATCCCACTATCGGTTCTAGACAAGCCGTCGAGTGAGCACGAATCCATGCGGTCACTGGTCTTGTTGGTCTGTGGTCGGGGCGAGCCGTTCGCCCAGCTGAATGATCCAAAGTACGAAAGATTCCCATCTTGGCCAATGATACATGTGGTCAGTACCGACGCAAGAGACAAGTCGGTAAAGGTGTCGCAGCCGAAGCAGTAGACGGAGCGGAGGCAGGTGATGGTTATTGCTGCTAGAGATCTATATTGTACAGCGTAAAACACATCGTATCGCCGTCGTTCGAGCGTTATCCCGATGTGATCCATGAACTCGGCTGCACATTACGGCCAGACATCGCGCAAACGGCGGTAATCCTAGCACGAGTACAAGAACATCTACCGAACCTTCGGTCATCATCGACCAGTTGGTGGGAGGAAAATGACTGGATTTTGCACCTCTCCGAGCCCCTTCCATGGCGGCCTCAAGGGGATGAGATTTGGCCTCAGGAGATAAACGATTTTTGGCAGACTTTTCAGTGGAGTGGTAATCCTTGGATTCTCTCACCGCAGGCGCTCGAGCTGTCCCGATCCAAATATAACAGAATTCGTGATGTATCCCTCGAACAACTCCACATCCAGCGGACAGGCCCCCAAGAATACGTCTTCAGCGGCATTGGTACGGATGTCCATGACCCCCGCCATTCGCATGCGAAACTTCGAGAATGGGCGATCATAATTTTACTTTCGTCGCCGCCACTAGACGTGGGAAATCCGGTAGGGTGCCCAAGCCCATTGCGGCTAAGGCAACAGCTACCATTCACGCAAGCCATCTCATGGGTGCTGATCGGGCCAGGCAAGGTTCGAGGCGTTTCACTCTCTGATGAATCTGATCGCCCTCAGAGTTGGGAGCTCACTCAATGCCACGATGGCATAACTTGGGTTTTCGACGGCGCTCCGCCGCTAGTAAAAGGGAAATCGCAGGAGCTCACCCAACAAGCGGAGAGCAGGCTCAGCCGACATGGGGTTGTCTTTTTTTCCAACCCAAAGATCCACCACTATCCGTGGTCCGCACCGCCTACGGTCCCCAACCATCGACTATTCACTTTTTTGAAAAAACAAGCTTTTCAGGCGACAAAGCGCGGTCTCGCAGCACCGCTGAAGCAGGTCATCGATCGGCTAGCCACAAAGAGCCAGAATACGCGGTGGCAATGCACAGCTTTAAATGTCACGCCGGCTCAGCTATGGGATCACTGTAGCGGAGCTACACAGCTCTTTAGCCAGAGGAAGACTTTCGGCTGGAAGCCTCTTAGTTCTAGAGAACTAAATAGAGTGAAGGCTAAAAGCCACTTAGTTCTGAGGAACTAATTAAACGACTTAAAGTCACCCTGTTCTAAGGAACTAGGAAAGAGACTTTTAATCAATCAAGCAATATGCTTAAGGTTCAGAGAACCAACGCACAGAGTGCAAGAACAAGCTAGAAGCTTAGGGGTTCAGAGAACCAACGCACGAAGTGCACAAGAGAACAAGTCAGAACGACTTGCGATCTTAAACTCAAAAGGAGAACTGATTTTATTTATGCTTTAAGATATTATGAATAGTCCTACTTTAAGTACACTACACTAGATTAATTACTATTATAGTAATTATTATATGCAGACTTTGCTATTGGACGACGTATCGTCTAAACATCTGTGTATGATGTACTTAATACAGCGTTAGTGATTTATCGAATCCCAATCGATAAGATACGGTATTACCGAATACCGTATTATAACGCTCATACTTAATACCTCTCTAACGAGAAGTATAATAATGCATTATATGCAATACAAAGGAGAGTTTAAGCGTAAACTCTCGGAAAGACGTTACAACCGTCGTGTAACCCCGTTACACCCTCCCCCACCAGACTGACGTTCCCATAGAATGTCACTCGACATCTTTCCTCATAGAGGTAGTGCTTTAGCGAACTTTTAAAACCTCACGGTTTGTTCACGGCACACAACATGACGCCTCCCGGCAGTGAGTCACAGACTCTTAGGGACCTTATTGAGGACGACCTTGACGAAGCGGTTGATTACGAAAGTGACACCGTCTTTGTGGGACCCGATGGGTCCCCTTTAGCCACCCTCACGGGTGAAGATGACACTCGTCATGCACCGAATCCGTTCCCTGAACGTGGTGCAGCAGATGCGCTAACAGCGTTACGTGACCCGCCTGACGTATCATCAACGGTAACGGTTACCAATCCACTCGACGAGCAGCAACAGCGGTCCATCGACCAAGAGGAAGGCGCCAAGCGCCGAACGAAGAACATGACGCGGCTGCAGGACCACCGACAGTACAGGTTCAAGCCACCTACGGTGGAAGAACGTCTAAAGGAAGCATCTGGGCATTCCCTTTCTGGTTGGACCATTGGGCCTGAGGCCATTTCACCTGAGGATGTTGCCACACGCACGGCACTTCGACAACGATATCTGGAGCCCCATATCACTACTCAAAGCCAATACTTGGCACGCCTTAATAGGCAAGTGCGCGGTGCGCCAGTTCCTCCGATGAAGGGTGTTCCCATCCTTCTGTTCGCGGGGGAAACCGAGGAAGAAGAAGACACGGCTTTCAGCCGCTGGGCGCATTATGCGCGACGTTTAAGCAGCATGTGGGCCCTACGGGCAAGTGCCGATGTGGCAGATGTTCGACTTGAGCGGAAGATGCGTTATGATTACGCTAAATTGAAGGCCCGGGGGAAATTGAAATCCCAACGAACGCATTATGCGCCTGCTGCCCAGCAGCCCAATGTTTCGGCTACCCCTGCAGCCGCGAGTTCACGACAGCCCGAGGCCGCTAACCCGCCTACCCTCACCCTTACTGGTGAGAAGCGTCAGCGCCAACAGACAGACCCTGCGCACGACGCTCAAAAACGTCCACGGCGTACGGGCAATCCTGCCGAAGGGGAGTCTCAAATTCCCATGAATTCCATGATTCGGGATAACCCCGCCATTTCACCAGATACTGGTTTTGACCATGGCGGCGACGCTTCTGCAGTAGACGCTCCACATGGAACTGCAGGTTCCCCTGCGCATCGAGCAAAGGAGGAGGAGGTCGGTGTATCGGAACAAGCTCATGCCGAGCTTGTTCAGGAGGTGCGGACCCTTCGTGAGGAGAGGCAGACGATGAACTCCCGGCTTGAGTCCCTGGAAGAGAGTCGGACCCGAATGCAGGGTCAACTTGACTTGTTGGTGCAGATGCTCCGTCCCGCGACAATGCCAATGGGCCCGGCGCGAGCGCCTTAGCGTCTATTTGGGACGGATCCCGATAAGGTTTCAACATGGCGACATAGAACACAGGATGTGTACGCAATTTGCGCGGCAAGTTAAGCGTATACGCTGTGCCTTTCTTGGCAATGACCTTAAAGGGTCCGATAAAGCGCGGACGCAACTTCGTCTTAAAGACAGCGGATACTACATTGGTAGGTAGGTTTTTAGCATTAAGTAATACTTGGTCTCCGACCTCATAATCATTAATACAACCTCTGCCTTTCGCATCTGCATATTCCTTTTGTTTATCTTGACTATCAGCCATTGCATCTTGCACATGTCGTAAGACATTTAGTCGCGTTGCGAGAAACGCATTTACCTGTTTCCTAACAGTATTAGGGCTGACATCAGCAAGCCGATCGGCAACCTCTCCCCCACCAAGCCCTGAACCACTCGGTGGTAGCGTTAACGGAACGCGTGGGTGTGTGAGACCATTGACATAGAACGGAGTGTAGCCGGTGGAGGCGTGCACGGAATTATTGAGTGCAAACTCAACTACAGGGAGCATAGAGCTCCAACGCTTAGGCGTTTCAGCACAAACGCTGCGTAGGATATCTTCAACAACGCGATTTACGCGTTCGGTTTGACCATCGGTCTGCGGATGATCCGCCGTGGACATGTCCAAACGGGTGCCCAGCACCTGGAAGACGGACTTCCAAAATTTACTCGTAAAACGAGGATCACGATCAGAAACAATTGCCACTGGCAAGCCATGTTGGCGAAACACCCGATCGATAAACAGCTCCGCTGTACCCACACCATCGATCGAATCTGGCACAGCCGCTAAGTGAGCCATCTTGCTCAAACGGTCAACAAAGACCACAATACCTGTATTGCCATGCGAATCTTTCGGTAGGCCAAATACAAAGTCCATACTAATGGACTCCCAGCACCCAGTGGGAATAGGCAAACTAGCCAGCGGCGCTGCCGAATGGGGCGAGGGTTTCACCCGCTGACACATTTCACACGTACGCACATATGTGCTCACCCATTTGTATAATTTGGGCCACCAATAACTTTGGCATACTGCCCCATAGGTCTTTTCACGACCCAAATGACCACCGATGGCGGTGTCATGTACCTCATAGAGGATACGATGCTTCAGGTCCTCGTCATGAGGAACTACAATACGCGGAGGATCCGCTACATCTGTACGATAGTACAACAGCCCCTCATCGATAGAATATCGATGGAGGCTTGCACGCAATCGTGCCGACAATTTAATGTTCGAGTCTTTAAACTCCTCACTGCCAAGAGCATGTAGCAACGCTATACAGTGATCATCTTTAGCATACGCCGTACGAATGAGATCGGTGATAGAAGACGACAACATCGTCACATGAGCAAGCTCATAATCAGGTCTGCGTGACAACGCATCAGCCAAAGCATTTTGCTTGCCCGGCTTATATTTCACCTCGAAGTTATATTCGGCAAAGAATGACAGCCATCTGGCCATTCTCTGCGAGAGATGCGGCGACTGAGTCGCAGTGCGTAACGACGCATGATCGGTATAGATCACAAAAGGCTTTGAGCCCAGCAGATGAACTCTGAATTTGACCAGGGCATACTTCATCGCAAGTAGCTCTTTGTCGTGAACTGGATAGTTCTTTTCTGCAGCTTTCAGCTGGCGAGATTCAAAAGCGATTACACGCTCACGGCCTTCATCATCTGATTGTAACAGAGCACTGCCAATGGCAAAATCCGATGCGTCACAGACGACGCTAAACGGTCGGTCAGGGTCTGGCAAAGCCAAAATAGGAGCATGTAGAAGGCTTGCCTTCACTGCTTGAAAAGCATTTTCGTGTTCGGCATGCCAACACCATTCCACATCCTTTTTAAGGAGATTGGATAACGGCCGAGCCATATCAGCGTAATTTTCGCTATACTTGTGTAAGTAATTGGCAAGGCCAAGCCATTTACGCAAGTCCTTCTGAGATTGTGGAACAGGCCAATCGACTATGGCTTTGACTTTGGCGGGATCCGCTCGTAGTCCTCGCTTCCCAATGAAGCACCCTAGAAAGGGAATTTCTTCGGCCCCGAAGATGCACTTAGAGGCATTAGCATATAATTTATTAGTGCGCATGCACTCGAGCACTGCTCGTAAATGAACAATATGGTTCTCAATATCTGACCGCCCATGTTCAGCTCGGCTATGGACAAAAATGTCATCAAAATACGTCTGTGCATAACTTCGATGGGGTCGAAACAATTGCGTCACCAAACGGTTAAACGTAGCCGGAGCATTAGATAGCCCTTGGGGCATCACTAACCACTCCCAGAGCATACCGCTCGGAGTACTAACAGCAGTAAGCGGAATATCACTAGCTCGCATGAGCAATTGGTAATAACCATCGACTAAGTCGAGCGCACTGTACATGGTACAACCGACCATATTGTTCTGAAGAACATCCTTTTTAGGTATCGGTGTCTGTGCAGGTATAGTGGCCGCATTGAGCTTATTATAAGCATGAACAATACGCCATTTACCATTTGGTTTCTTAACACAGAAAGTGGGTGTCGAGTGCGGAGATTTACTTTCACGCACCATGCCCGCCGCGTGCTTCGCACGAAAGAACTCGTCAATGACGTCACACTGTTCTTTGGGTAAAGGCCACTGCCGTGTTACACAGTATTTGGTTCCGGGAACCAAGTCAATTTCATGACGTACGCCCCTATCAGGTGGTAGAACCGACGGTGGATCGTGACACACCACGTCCTGGAATTCTTTTACCAAAGGATAGTAGGGATCTGAAGGGTCCTTTAGAATAGATGCCCCACTACGTGCACTTAGTGCCGCTTTGGTATCTTCAAGGACTGTCTCATCGACAAGCGAGGATGAGTTCAGCTCGAGGTTAGGTCGAATGACCACCATATCGGACAGAGCACCTGCCTTCAAGGCCTGATGAAATTCATCCACAGACATTTCGTCTAGCTCTAAAAGAGCATTTAATGATGGGAGGGCCTCAAGGTCAACCTCACCATCTACATCACCTGTCACTCCGTTGACCAGGGTGTACAACTGGTCATTGACATTACTATGCGATAAAACAGACGCTTTGCGTCTCGCAGCCGCCATCTGGCGACGCTGCCGTCTCCTTGACGAGACCGTACTCTTCAAAGTACTTGGGATGTTATCGTCCCCAAGGTCAACAGACCCCTTGTCGTTTACCTGCCCTATGTAAGGGCCGATGTCATTACCGACACCCAATGGGTCACTAGTACCAGTGACTTCACTAACAAGGTCATTGACCTTCACTCGCTCTATACGAGAGCCGATGTCATTACCGACACCCAGTGGGTCACTAGTACCAGTGACTTCACTAACAAGGTCATTGACCTTCACTCGCTCTATACGAGAGCCGATGTCATTACCGACATCCAGTGGGTCACTAGTACCAGTGACTTCACTAACAAGGTCATTGACCTTCACTCGCTCTATACGAGAGCCGATGTCATTACCGACATCCAGTGAATCGCATTTCCAGCCAATATCACTAACAAGGTCATCGACCTTAACTTGCTCTATACGAGAGCCGATGTCATTATCGACATCCAGTGAATCGCATTTACAGTCAATATCACTAACAAGGTCATTCACCTTAACTTGCTCTATACGAGAGTCGATGTCATTACCGACATCCAGTAAATCGCATTTACAGCCAATATTACTATGAGTATCACTTAAAGGAGTACGTGCCGTTCCACTAAGTGTCATTGAGCTCTGCTCGACACTATTATTGTTGACATCGGAGTTTATCAACTCAGACACTCCAATGTCCAGCACATTAACTGAATCAGTTAATGGCTCGCGCCAATAGCACTTTTGTTTTCTAGCGAAGGTGGGTTCATGACTCTCCAAAGCTTCGCTAGGAACATCGCGCGTTGCGCCTAAAGTTTTGGATCTCCAATCGATCCACGGCTCATGGCGTTCCAGCCAGGCCATACCGAGAATGAGATCATATCTCGAGTCCAAATCTAGGACAAGACAGCGTTCAACGCTATTGAAATCTAAAAATTTCACGCCTAAGTTCAACGGAGCTTTAGGAACGGTGACACGTACACCAGTCGCGAGACGTACGGTTATACTGTCACCCTCTTGCGCTTCCAGCGCATCAGCATACAGCTGACTCCCCTCAAGGGAGCGACGTCGGACATAATTCCCTGACGCCCCTGAGTCAATTAAAATTGACCAGGGTTTCTCAAAACCCTTAACGGTTGCCGACACAACCAACAAGCCTGGCTTGTAATTTTGTTCTATGGGAGCATCCACAGAACCACCTGGGGCTAAGCCCTGTTTACCTTTACCTCCTAAAGATTCAACAGAACTTAGTTCTTTCCCAGTAGGGCGCCCCGCGCCTACTGGGAGTCGACATTTTCCCCTGCGGTGCTCGCCTTTTGGCTAGGAGCAGGGCTTCGGCTTTGCCGATTTGAACGTTGCTTTCGCAACGGACAGTTAGGGCGGAGATGCCTAGTGCTTCCGCACATGTAACATCTACGGATGCTACCTTGCTGCTCAGCAGCTTGAAGCTCAGCTTCTTCAGCATGGCTGAGGTCCATGGGTTCCGCCCTATTAGAGGTATTTGATTGATACCAGGGCAGACCATATCGAGCAGATTTAAAATTGAATTCAGCGTTAAATGCTATGCTTACTGCCTCCTCAAAAGTTGAAGGCTGGACACGGAAAACTTCCGTCCTGGCGACCCCAGTGCGAAGTCCCTCCATAAAAATGGTTACTCGGACTTCCTCTGCCAGTGGGTCTTGCTGCATAGCAGCAATGAGAGTTCTCAACTCTTGGACATAGTCCGACAATTCCTTCTTACCCTGTCGGGTAGCTAGGAAGCGTGAGCGCACACGATAAGCCTGATTAGGCGGTGCAAACACACAAGTTAATTGCTTTTTAAGCATCTCCCATGTGGGAAATGCAGCATTTACAGAGACACCGCTCGTTAGAGCCCACTCTCTAGCTCTTCCACCGAGCTTAGAAATGGCCAAGCCAACTCGTTGCTTATCGGATGCAAGCATGGCGGCATCCATTGCCATTTCAACTTCTCGGATCCAGAGGAGAAGGTTCTCTCCCTCCCTCCCCTCGAAGGTCTTTACATTTAAAACAAGTGGACGAGCCTTTGGCTCTGCATCGGTCACAAGTACCGGAATGTACTGTATAGGCGCGGCTGACGCTGCCTGGTCATGGACCTGCCCGAGGAGCGTTGCCTCATAACGCATAAAGGCCTCAAGACGAGCATTTAGAACCTCGGGTCCTTGGGCCAAAAGGGCCTCGATTTGATCGGGCCCGACGAACGCCGATAGTTTATCTAAGGCGAGTCGCTGTGTCTCAGAGAGGTGATTTTGATTCTCCATTCTCACAGAGGGTCAGTCTTTAAAGACTCAGGTGTAGGATTGACTACAAGTGCTACCAAGTGTAGCGGAGCTACACAGCTCTTTAGCCAGAGGAAGACTTTCGGCTGGAAGCCTCTTAGTTCTAGAGAACTAAATAGAGTGAAGGCTAAAAGCCACTTAGTTCTGAGGAACTAATTAAACGACTTAAAGTCACCCTGTTCTAAGGAACTAGGAAAGAGACTTTTAATCAATCAAGCAATATGCTTAAGGTTCAGAGAACCAACGCACAGAGTGCAAGAACAAGCTAGAAGCTTAGGGTTTCAGAGAACCAACGCACGAAGTGCACAAGAGAACAAGTCAGAACGACTTGCGATCTTAAACTCAAAAGGAGAACTGATTTTATTTATGCTTTAAGATATTATGAATAGTCCTACTTTAAGTACACTACACTAGATTAATTACTATTATAGTAATTATTATATGCAGACTTTGCTATTGGACGACGTATCGTCTAAACATCTGTGTATGATGTACTTAATACAGCGTTAGTGATTTATCGAATCCCAATCGATAAGATACGGTATTACCGAATACCGTATTATAACGCTCATACTTAATACCTCTCTAACGAAAAGTATAATAATGCATTATATGCAATACAAAGGAGAGTTTAAGCGTAAACTCTCGGAAAGACGTTACAACCGTCGTGTAACCCCGTTACAATCACGGCCATGCGGTAACGGAATACCAGCTATGGACACGATATCGACACGCTACCGGAAAGCTAAACTTTTGGTACCAAAACCGGCCCTCGGACGGACCTTGCACGTACCTGGAATGTATAGGCCAAAAGGAGACCCAGAGCATCTCTTGTGGGGATGTCCCCGTGCTCAGGCAATCTGGGCCTGGCTTATCAGTCATTGGGAGAGTACATCTCAACAGCCTACCCACCTACTGGGTTGGCTCGAGCACTGCGCAAACTGTAGCGTACCACGCATCTCGCCGCAAGTCACAGCAAAGCTGTTACCTCGGTACCCAGAAGACATAGATCAATTCGCCACATCCTGGAGGTCGATATGGGAGGTCGCATTGGCCGTCATCATCACAATGCCTCTGGCAACACCGCGTAGGTACATGTGCGACCACTTCCGTTCACCGATTTAGAACAGCGATCAGTCGTTTGGTTTTTCACGCCGTTCTTTTGACTTAGAAAGACGCAGTTGGGACGCTATTGAAAAGAGACGTCAAACAACCAGGAATATGCCTCGAGAGCTTGAAGTACTTATTGTGGCTTCGTTCTGCACAATAATTGCCAGCTATATTGATCAGCACACTGCCGTGGAGGTCATTGTAGAAATCACGCACACAAAACTTGCCTTTAGCAAGTTCGTTGCAGCCAAATCATGTTGTTAATTGCACATTTAACTTCAGGTAGGGCCCATTACAATTTGCGGCTCAATGGCCCTTGAACACTTTGAACGCCGCCGATCCTTTGCCACGTAAACAACCGTAGACTCTGATGCTGATTTTTACAGTGGATGCGCTCCTCGAGCTGTTATCACTCTCGTCCGAGTGGCTACTGATAGCTTGGTTTGAACTGCGATAGACACAAGAAATTCTTTTGTCGGAATAGAAGCTCCGAATCAGTTGGAAGGTCTCAAATGTACTGCGCTAAGGCGTATCAAGGAACACCAGTCGAAGCCTGAACCATTTCAGACACTTTTTCGAAAGCTAGACAAGGTCGCGCCTCGAGTTTTCACTTTGGTTTATGCGGACGAATGTGGAAGAGCAATCTGCGTCCGAGGCCATGCAAACTAAAACAACACAGCAAAACAGAAACGTGAAGAGCGATTGAAGCAAAGCACGCGCCCGAGCTGCGCATCGACTTATCTATATTGATTGTTGTTGCCTTGATGCCATCTTCCGCAGCCTACTCCGACACACTGGGTCCTGTCACGAACGAGTGCAGTGCAAATAGCACAAAAATGACGCCACCTACAAGTGTCACAGTCCGTTCTGAGATGCGCGTGGCCAGGAACTTGCCGCCCACGACAGCAATGCCCGTGCACATCGAGTGACCGAGGATCGCGCCGAGCGTGACACCGAACGCGTCTTTGGTAGCTGACAGCGTCACCGTCGCAATTTGTGAGCGATCGCCCCATTCCGCCAGGAACGTCATGAAAAACGTCTGTGAGAACACCTGCATCATACCGTCCGTCATAGGCTCTGTCTTGAGCATCCCTTCCTCCACTTGTCTGCAATCAATGACCAAAAGTAGTCTCTACGTCAGCACACTTGATCCGACCACAAGAAAAACAATGAACTGTGTCCGTACTCGACCTGGATGGCGTCTTCGTCCTTCTTCCCCATAAGTTCTTCCTCCACTTCCGTCAACTCATCCGATGGACCCCTAGCACATCCAGCACATAGATACAACATGAGTCGTCACGTATATCTCCGTCCACATTCGTTTTCATCTGCTTACACCGCGTTCATCTCTCGTGCATCGTACAACATCTTGACCCCAAACACCACAAACTAAAGCACACACAATCAGTACAAATCTTCATCCTCATCACTCACTCTTTTCCTTTTAATGATCTACGTACCAACACGCCACCGAGGTAGTGTGTCACACTTGGTGGTAGGAATTTAGTCGCCACTACGCCCATAATCACTGATAATACCGTCATCACAATCAAGGCACCAATTGCTCCTGCAAACACGATAATACGGTCCTTCCTCATGCTCAAAATTGCTGCAATAAAGAACGTCTTGTCCCCAATTTCCGTCGCCCAAATGGTCAACATGCCGCTCCCAAAGCCTGACCAGAACTTGTGTGGACCACCTGTTCGTAACTTGGTCCGTGCACTGCCACTGTTGATCGAATTCGTGGCTGTTTCAGTCGATAATGGGCCCAGAATTGGGTCAATTGCTTGCTTAAGAGACGACGTAAAGGTCGCAAATTCAGTTGGATCCACAATGCCGTTATGGTCGGGGTCTGCACGTTGAAAAGCCGCAGTATTGGCGGACAAGGCGTCAGCAGGATCAGGCGTGATTTTGTTATCATTATTGTCGGGTTGGGAGACCACGAGGGCGGTCAATAGCGAGAACGCCACAAGCGAAGGGAAGAGACGTGGTCGCATTACCCGACGATCGCAAATTTGGATTATGGGTAGAATTAGGGATAAAATGACCCATTTTTAAAAAAAAATTGTGTACTGCATCGTATTCTGTGTGACCCAAATAGATTATTAAAGGATAAAATTGAGTCATAACAAAGTACTGACTATTTGAGGCTGGCAGGAGGGAAGAATCGCTGTGGTTCGTCACGTTGACTGACATTTGCATGTATAACTTTGTTAATGCACTAGCGAGAACCAATTTACATCCCCGCTTTTATCTATCAGCACTTTCATCACGACATATTCAAAGGAGAAACGAACACGAAGAAGATGTTACTGTGAAAACCACACCATTTATTTTTCAAATCATCCAAGGTGGCGAGACATCCTGCTAATTAAGGTCTCGGCACTTTGGCCATGTGCTCAGGACATGTCAAGTGAGCGAAGTTCCTGAGTTTTACCTCATAAACTTGACGCACAAACGTTGATAAAATTCTCGGGGAGCGTTTTCGTCTTTTCAAGGGAAATGGAACCAACCCATTGAGCTTACAAGGTAGCACGGACCTCGAGGGTAGCATCTACCATGTTGCGTAAAGCAGCAATGGTCTCAGGCCACTTGCGCGTCTTCAGACCACAGTCCGGGTTCACCACGACATTCTCGGCAGACAAGAGGTTCAAGAAACTCTTGAGCTTCTTGACTATCTCTTCCTTAGGCGGCACCACAGGCGAGTGGATGTCATACGTGCCAGGACCAAGATCACGCTTGTAGCCAATAGACTTGAATTCACGGATAGTCTCGTCATCCGAACGAGCATTCTCGATCGAGTTCACGTCAGCGTCGATAGCGTCAATGGCGTGCATACAGTCTGCAAACTCGCAGTAGCACATGTGCGTGTGAATGGAAGTCTCGTTCTTGGCAACAGCAGTCGACAAACGGAAGGCGTCCACAGCCCAGTTCAAGTACTCGTCCTTCTTAGCAGGCTTCAGCGGCATACCCTCACGAAGAGCAGGCTCGTCCACCTGGATGACCACGCACTTGGCAGCTTCAAGGTCAGCAACTTCGTCGCGCAGGCACAGGGCAAGCTGGAAAGCCTGGTCTTTGCGGCTAATGTCTTTGCGGGGGAACGACCAGTTCAGGATAGTCACAGGACCCGTAAGCATACCCTTGACCGGCTTGGTAGTGAATGACTGCGCAACGACGAACTCACGCACCGTCATGTCGACAGGGCGCTCCAGGTCAGCAAAGATGATTGGAGGACGAACACAACGCGAGCCGTAGCTCTGCACCCAGCCGTTCTGCGTGAAAGCAAAACCATTCAACTTCTCAGCAAAGTACTCGACCATGTCGGTACGTTCCGGTTCACCGTGAACCAGGATGTCCAGGCCAAGAGCTTCCTGGATACCAATGTTGTACGCAATCTGTTCGTCGATCTTACCACGGTAGTGGTCCAGCGAAATTTCACCGGCCTTAAGCTTGCGACGCAGAGCACGGATCTGAGGGGTCTGAGGGAACGAACCAATGGTGGTAGTAGGAAGCACAGGCAGTCCTTTAAGCTGTGAGGGACGACGCTCAGCAAACGGGGAAGGACGCTTGAAGTCTGCCTCCGTCACAGCAGCAAGACGCGACTGCACAGCAGTCTTGGCAGGGTTCTTCTCGTAGTACACCGACCACGCCTTCTTAGCAGCATCAACCTCAGCCTTAGCAGAGTCTTCACCAATCTCAGCAATTTTCTTGACAACCTCAAGTTCACCCAGCTTTTCGTAAGCAAAGCTCAGCACACCTAGCAAACCGTCTGTCTCTCCATCATTGAGTGCATTCTCACATTCCGCAGTGTACGGTACGTGCTGTAGCGAAGAACTTGTCTGGATAGTCAGCGAAGTGTTGTCCGTAGCAGCAAGCACCTTCTTAATTTCAGTCACCTGAGACACAATCGTGTCGGGGTTAAACTTCCACACACTGCGGCCATCAATAAGACCGGCACCTAGACGCTTTCCAGCCGGAAAGCCGAATTTCTGCAGGACCGATAGATTGTCACCACGTGTAAAGTCAAGAGAGATGGCAGACACAGGCGACGTGGCAAACCACTTGTACACCTCATGGTTGATCTCTTCAAAGTACGTGGCCAAATTAAGAGCAATCGTTTCGTGCTGAATTGCACCCTTCTGGTCCTTAGAACCGTACACGGTCGTCAGGTGCTTGGCAAGTTTGTCAGCACTGGCACCGACCAGTGAAGGTTCGTGTACTTGAACTTCCGTGACACCAAGAGCAGCAAGCTCGTTTAAAAGTGACGTGTAAAGAGGCAGTACTTTAACTAAAAGGTCTTCAAGAGTAGTACCGTCATACTTGCTTAGAGACAAGTAAGTAAGAGGTCCAAGAATAATAGGCACGACCTTATCAATGCCAATAGTAGAATGAGCACGCTTGACAGTGCTCAAGTATGAGGTGAAATTGGCCGTAGGCGTAGACTTGGCATTCAGCTCCGGGACTTCATAGTGATAGTTCGAGTCAAACCACTTGGTCATGTCAAGGGCAGGAATACCGTCGACACCACGAGCCATGGCAAAATATTGCGATAGACCAGTAGGAACCGTGGCAAACCGCTCAGGAGCTAGACCCAAGTAGTACGTCCAGTCCAGAACATGGTCATAGAGTGAGAAGAGACCGACACCCACACGGTTTACACCAGCGTCTACTTGCTTGTGCCAATTGGCTTCTTCCACGGCATGTGCGACTTGATAGAGCTCTTCCTCACTGATCTTGTGACGCCAGAATCGTTCAAGAGCAAATTTAAGCTCACGGTTGGGTCCCATACGAGGGAAACCAAGGGTTGCACTATCAACAGCGACCATGTTTCAAGTAGATGGAGATGTTTCGATACTGTCGATGAATTTAATAAATGGCAAATGCAAGAATGAGAATAATTGAAGAGCTACGTAAGACGTGGAATGGGCAAAGATGGATGGCTGCGCGACGAGATGGATCGAGGCGGGATGACCTCGATATTGTGTATAAAGATGCAATAGTCGCCCAGCCTCTAGCCCGTGGGTCAAAACCTAAACGAACGTGCCGCATATGCTTTATCGGCTTTTGATTCGCTAACGCTATTTAAAACCAATCAAAACCAGGAGCTCACTTCGACTTGTTCGACTATAGTCGTCAGTCAGTATAAGCTTGCGTTATTTTTCTAGTCTCTCTCTGCTTCCTCCATGGAACGCTACCATTCTTTGCTGGCGGGTTCATTCACACGGTCCAGATGCACCAAGTCCAAAATCTGTCGCACATTGCTCGTAGACGATAGCCACTCTTTAAACTTGAGCTGAATCACCACTTCCATCGTCCGTTTCTTTGTCAAATCAAACTCGTCACTGGTCACCAACTGCCGTAGTGACTCTACCATTTCGTATTGTTTCTTCACGGCAGCAATGTACTCGGGAGGAATTGAAAAGGGACGCTCGGCGGAACCTGCTCCCGTTCCCGGTTTTACCGGTACACACACATCGCGGAAAGTCTCGGGCACTTGAATTGAAACCGGGGGCTTGTCTGTGTCGGCCATGTTATCTGTAAAGCAGAAGCAGCAGCGAGTCAGTAACAAACGCTTTGGAATGAAATGCTGTGGAATACAAAAGTACACAGTAAACAAAAGGCAGCTATACCTTTATCACTGTCCAAGTCCAGAAAACTGTTCCAACAGCCCATTGACTCAGCATTGTACAGAAATGGCATCGTGAGCAATTGCTGCTTCAAACCGGCATACTTGGTGTTGTACGGTCCTAGAATCAGGCCGACATTTTCACCACTGACAATTACGGGTAACAGTGTGTACACATTGAGTCGCGTGTCCAGACAGTTGCTGCAACATGAGATTCACACGTAGGAATAAGTACTCAGACGGGGAGGAGGGAATAACGTAGTTTGTCGGCGTCGCACAACAAGTGTTATTCGTCCATACCTGACGCGGATGAGACCCGAGAGTGAAGTGAGCTGGACGTTTTCACATCGCTCCAATGACAATATTCCCGTGTTTGGCGCCAGGACGATACGACAGTTCTTGCAAGCTAAAATTGTCACATTCGTAATAATCCGAACAAGCAAGGTTAAGGATAACTGTAGGTATGCAAACAAACAAGCACTGGTACTGCACTACCAGCGCTTATACAAATAAATGCAACACATGCAATAAGTGAATAAAAGGATATCGAACAGGCCCCAAGATGTAGATGTACGAGTCTTGACACGAGAAAATGGTGAGATCCGGACGTTGGCCGCTGTCGTCGGACACCATGAGCTCGTTTGCGCGCTTGATCACGGTTGCCTTTGTAAGTTGGGATAAAATCGTCGGACGACATGCTGTCTCCTCTGGAACGGGCACGTCTGAGCTACCATCCAATGAAAAATCATCTGGACAAAAGAAATGGAAACGGACAAGCCACACATTCGTTAGCACTAAAATAAATAGCACGCACGCTGCGAAGAACGAAGCAAGGTGACCGTTTAGCGAAAAGACGGGAGGTGACAGCGCTGAGAGGCTGTTCTGGGCTATAGTTGAGGAAGTTATAGAGAACCCTACCGGCGGGTACATTTTCTCGTTTAGCGATAAATGGGTCTTGTAGAACCGACAAACCTTGGCTCCGTTCTCCACAAGCGGCACAAATTCCTGAGCATCGTCAGTCTCTGTCATAGTGTTGCTAATATCGGATTGTTCCCAAGTCGGGTAACACGAGCTCAGCTTGACATTCTTGTCCACAAGACTTACATCACCTGGACACAATAAAAAACCCAATAGGTCGAGTTGATCTGCGCTGATAACTGTCAACGATTCATCCTTGAGATCCACCGATGGGTAAAGCAGTCCAAATAAATTTTCCAGCTCCTCGCGTACGAATGCCAGGTAATACGCGTCTGCTGTCGAGCGGTTCGCCATGCCCATTGTATGTGGTGACTGTGGCGGCGGTGGACTAGCACTACCCCTCATCAGCGGAGACCCTAGAGCGGTCATTATTGGTGATTTTGGCACTATAGCAGCACCCACAGCACCCGCACTTTCCAGAGCAGCCGCCGCAGCTAAACTCTCGGCATGTTCCCGGTGCCAGACGGCATTATACATGTCAAGTGAATATTTTGTTCTCCACGAGTGTGGTTTTACTGTCTGAATAAAGAGGAAGATGGCAATCTTATATACCGGTACTTCCTCTCTCTCAAGACACTGTTCGACATCCAATGGCACAGTTACGTCCACAACTTCATTCTTTACAGAAATCATCCGATGAAAATGCACCAATAGCAACCAAAAGACTTGATAGTACTCGTCTCGCCATTGGTAAATCATCTCGACTGCTTCTTTCCAGACGGAAAAAGTAATGGAAGTGAAATTGTCACTCTCTGTAAAACATGATCCTTCCGTATCCAGCATGACAGTATCATCTTCACACAGTCCTTCCTCTTCTCTTCCAGTCCGTAATTTATTGTGCAACGAATCCAATACATTCTTTACGTTCGTTAAAGTTAACGTAGCCATATATTTGGACGGTAAAGGCAAGAGGCCAAGCTCAAAAAGCTCTAAACGAAGCCAAATCCGTGGCATCTTGTCACGTCGCTTTCTCTTCTTAGCTGGAGGTGATGGAGTAAACTCAGGGACGTCTTGCCCACCACTTGCTTTCCTAATCTCCGCTACCGTCTGAGCCATGGGGACGGCGTTAGCAATAGAACTTTTACCTTCCATGGAACGTCTACCGTTATACACTTCGCACCTTCGTGGTTCAAACGATCCTCTAGACGCAACTTGTCGTAGATGAATCCTCTCTTTAATCGATTGTTTTTTGCTACTGCAGTAACAATTCCTAGTAGTTTTTAGTGTCCGAGGGCGATACAAAAGTGCAAAATAAAAAGGGGATTGGGTATTTTACATGACGAAATATACTAATGAATAAAAAGCGGACATGATTGGCGATTAATTATCCTACAAAAACCAAGATATACGTCGTGCAGTAAGTTATGTAATGATGGTGTGGTGGATTGGACGGTAGTCCTGGCCGCATTACCATTAAGAAACGGGAACACCTTGATAAAACTATGAGCTTCATCTCTAAAGTCGCAGGACTCTATCAGAAGACCATCAGCAAGTCGCTGAGCATGTACGGCCTCAAGTACGATGACGCTCTCGTAGACACGGCCGCCGTGCAGACGGCATTGCACTGGGTCAATGGCGAGGACTACCAGGCCCGCACCAAGCGCATCGCTCGGGCCGCCGACTGTTCGCTTAAGCGCATCTACTTGCCGGACGAGATCCAGTCCATTCAGCGCCCGCTTGATTTCTACATGTCTGACAAGGTCGTGGAGGCTGAGAAACTTGCAGAAGAGCGCGCTGATCTTACGCGGTGGTAGACAGACAGCAGTCAGCTGATTGAGCTTCAGCAACTCATTGGAAATCTTGCTGGTCTCTCACTGTTTCAGATGAAAGAATAATGATCAAAATGACAAGACTCCAAAGCTTAAGTGAAGGAAGAAGTCAATGTCAGTGTGTATACGTTTGTGTGGTTTCTTGTAGTAGACAGTGCCAGGTAAAAACTCACGTGGCAAGTGTAGCATTTCTTCATCTGTAGCTGCTAAGATGTCAACGAGCTCTTCTACTTGGTCAGTTGTGGGTGCACCACCTCTGCGGCCAGGACCCGTGAGACTAGAAACGTAATGAATGTACGATTAAGAAGTGTCTCTCCTCAAAAACATCTTTGTTGACGAGAAGAGAAAGAGGAGACGATGCAGCTAAGCTAGTGACTGTATAGCTGAGCCACATTATGCATTATGCAGCATCACACCTCATCCATCAGCATCAATGCACTAACCAAGTTCATGTGAGCCGCATCAATATGCATAGTATGCATTCAAAAGTGGCTGTCCCAAAAGTCAACCATCTTCAACCGCTATCGTTAACACTAATGGAATCCACATGCCATTCAGCCGCAAGAATTTCCACGAACAATTGATTTCTAAGTTTATAAATTGACATTGGTAGCAATAGTAACGCCAAGTAGCACTCCCTAAACAAGTACGCTAGCTCTAGACTTGTGCAATCTTTGTACCCAATCATTAATCGATGATCAGCGTATATTTAGCCAATCATATATCTAAAAGAAGCTGGCTTTTTCTCCCAGACTATAATTTGTCCGCTCGATGTACGTCATGGGCGAAGTGATCCGAGTGCTGTTACTGAATCCACTGACAGGCGTCACATCGCTAGTGTGTCTCCAACGTCCGCTCAAGTGGGAAAACGTGCTGGGTGATTTCTACCAGGTTATTACGAACTCAGACGATGATCCAGCGCCCAGTATCCTCACTAAATGCAAAGTACTATTACATCCGACCAAATCCAAGAACGAGAAAGGAGTTGTGGTATTGTCACATCCTTTTTTATGTGGTACACAGTAACCTCTAATCAAGAATATTAACCAAGTTCAATGCGTTACTCTGGCAGATTCGTAAGACCGCTTTAGATCGATCAATCCGAGACGGAGATCTCTTGTCTTTGGAAGGATTTCAGCTGGACGAGGCCACTGGACCCCCTCCAGAATTACTGGACATGATAGATACACTGGACTTTGACGTGCCTTTGAATTTTGGCGCGGATTTAACTCCATCTGGTTTAAATGATAATGGAAACATCTTATCGGCGGCGAGATTGACACCGGAACCGGTGATTAAGCCTGTAGTGAACCTAGAGGTACAGACAGCGCCTCCTTCGACTGCTCCTGAGGGTGCGTGGAAGGGAAGTTCACGCAAAGCAAAGCGTGGGCGCAGTCTGTCGTCCAAGTTCTGGCTTGTGAATAAATTGGCAGCCTGCGGCAAGATCAGTAAAGAGCAGAAGGATTCGCTCAAGATGCTTCTTCTTGCCTCGGACGACTCGGCGCTGCATAAGGCCTTCGAGCAGTACGAGGAGACAGGGGATCTGGACACGCTGCTTAAATTGCATGTAAACTCCACCAAAAAGTCGTTTGCGGGCTTACCGCCGCTCTCTACTGACGCTTTTGACTTCCAGCTCACGCAGAACATTGAGAACGAGCTAGATCTGCTAACTATGCGAAGCTTCAACGTTGGTGGAGACGTCAACTCTCCGCTAAACCAGACTATTTCTCCTGCTATTGCGCAGCCAGCAAGGACAGCTAGCGCTGCTCCGAGCAATGAGCCGATTCCGTTCTCGAGCTCGAATGGCGACCTCCTAGACCCGTTAGACGTGTTGTTAGAGTCGTCGCTGGACTCGTTGCCTATGCCTATAGGACACGGTGACGGTCAAAACTTGCCGTCAGCACTGCCTGGTGATCTGCATGGCATGGAGGAGTGGCTTACGGATTAGAAAATCGTGTGCGAGTCTCGTGTGTGAGGTCGGTAGTCAAATAAACAAGCAAAAAAACACGAAGACATGCGACACAGATCAAGCGCAGAGACAAACAACATGACTGTAAGTCACCAACAAAACCCAAGTGCTTAATGAGTGAGTGGAATCGGCTTTCTGCTGTAGACATTAAAGGATCGCATCTGTTCAGATCCATCGGTTCATACCAAGTTGACCCTTTAACTATTTTATCTACCAGCCAGGTACTTCCTTCGTCTCCCACACATCCGTGATGTGCGGACACTTGGACGAGTCTAAGGGCGTGTCCTTGAGAAAGTCCTGACGTTTCTTCTCGTCCATCAAAGTCGACCGATAACATAAGTACATGTTCTTCCATGTAAATTTGCACTCATCTACTTGTCCATATCGATAGAAATGCTCTATCTGATTCCCAGGCGCTGATACATTGGCAAATGACATAGTTAGGCAACTAACTACGTTCTTTTTTTCTTTAACAAAAGTTTATAACGTACTGACGCAGTAAAACGATCGATCAAGAAACCACCGGCACGACATTTTTTTATCGGTCTCACCACGTTCAATTTGTTTCTGTTTTTCCTCGTACAGGTATCGAACCGTACGCTCGGCGTTCGAAGTCTCCGAGTCCATGGTACGTTAACTGACGCAGCAATCAAAATTGTGTGCAGCACACACACAAGTATCAGATTCATGCATGTCCTAAAAAGCACTTTCTTCAGAAAAAATGCCATTTGACTGTAAGATGCTCATGGAAGATATATATAATTTCGCAAGAGTATTAAATTACGGGGTTTGGCTAGATGCGTCAAACATTCTATCGGACTGCGACTTTCTCTTCTCGTCATGAATGATGTCATTAAGCTACGATACCCATTTGTGTCCGATCGTATATTCATTACGTTTTTAGTCTTACGGGCCCTGGCCGCAGAGGTGGTGCACCCACAACTGACCAAGTAGAAGAGCTCGTTGACATCTTAGCAGCTACAGATGAAGAAATGCTACACTTGCCACGTGAGTTTTTACCTGGCACTGTCTACTACAAGAAACCACACAAACGTATACACACTGACATTGACTTCTTCCTTTACTTATGCTTTGGATTCTTTTCATTTTGATCATTATTCTTTCATCTGAAACAGTGAGAGACCAGCAAGATTTCCAATGAGTTGCTGAAGCTCAATCAGCTGACTGCTGTTATCTACCACCGCGTAAGATCAGCGCGCTCTTCTGCAAGTTTCTCAGCCTCCACGACCTTGTCAGACATGTAGAAATCAAGCGGGCGCTGAATGGACTGGATCTCGTCCGGCAAGTAGATGCGCTTAAGCGAACAGTCGGCGGCCCGAGCGATGCGCTTGGTGCGGGCCTGGTAGTCCTCGCCATTGACCCAGTGCAATGCCGTCTGCACGGCGGCCGTGTCTACGAGAGCGTCATCGTACTTGAGGCCGTACATGCTCAGCGACTTGCTGATGGTCTTCTGATAGAGTCCTGCGACTTTAGAGATGAAGCTCATAGTTTTATCAAGGTGTTCCCGTTTCTTAATGGTAATGCAGCCAGGACTACCGTCCAATCCACCACATCATCACTACATAACTTATTTTGAAGAAGTTCATATGAATTACATATGATGTACCGTTCCAAGTGCATACTAGTATTGGCATAATCAAATAAGTTTACTCTAAGAAAAAAGATGATTCGTCGCTCTGTATTACCACGATTCAACCATAATGTCTAGTAAAGCACCATCACAACGATGAATTCGATAGAACTACCAGCGATCAAGGGCGGATACACATTACCGCGTGTCGGATGTAGCCTAGTCAGAATTTGTGGCAAGTATCCATCACGAGCTATGGCGTACAGGAGCTGGCCCATGCAAAACACAAACGAGCTGAAGCTCGCAATTGGACCCAGCGCGAGCATCCACGCAAAAAGGCTGACGTCGTACGGTTGTCACCGAAGACGCTCTTGTAGCCAGTCAATAGCGGCGACGAACTGTTGTAAATTTCTTCACCTCTCGGGTAGATCGTGGAATTGCAGATGACAGTACAAAATGCCAGAACGACCAGTGTGGAGATTGATGTCACAAGACCACTTGACACATTACATTCTGGGTTGACGGTCACTTTAATTGCAAGTGGTAACTCTTTCATGCCCAAGTAAAAACCAAAATGCGAATGAAAATCCCTTCACAGCACCGTCCCAACCACTTGAATATTCCCAGTTGACATCCGATACCCACTCGGTATATGACACCTTGGTGGCTGCACCGACGTGAAACACCAGCAGATGAAGACTGACATGACAGTGGTAAAGGCTTGTACACGGAAGGCCATCTCAATGCTGATGATGTCAAGTGATACAAAGACCACGTAGAAGACAGCCCACCTTATCAAACCGTAGTCGGAGCTCAAGCCCAGCAGCTCATTCATGAATGAGCTGAGCTTTAAGCTCATATCCGTGACGACCACTGCGCAAATGATAATACTCTCGTCCAGTTCAGCAAAAAGGTGGTGCAATGACCGATGGCATGTAATGTAAATTCGTATGGACCACCACCCGGTGGTAACATTGTTGAAAGCTCGGCGATGGAGAACACCAGCAGCACATAGAGCACCATGACAAAGGACAAGATGATAAGCAGACCATTAAACCCAGCAACAAGACGCGACTGCCAACCATTGTATGACAATGACATCCGTCCTTGAAACCGTTTCATAACTTCAACTAATCGAAATCCGAGCAGCGTGATTGGCTCTCTTCGCACAGGAACTCGATACAAACAACGTGCTGTTCAGTGACAGCAGGGGTGGGGTCACCCATAGAAATCACAACGTATCCACCTTTTGATTCATCAAACCTACTAAATGTAGCCATGTGTAATTGGACGTAGGATGTCCACTTGACAATCTTCCTGCAGCTCCATACTCTTAATGACCCCTGTAAAAACTACCGTTGGGCTCATGCCGTCAATTCAAATGCCTTGTTATCATTAGTCTATTATCAAGTTCAAAAGGCCCTAAAGCAGCAGCAATTGATGACACTGAATCATGTCAATGCCATTGAGGCCGATATCATTTGGAATGAAGACAAACAGGTTTCTATGATGGGACATCCACCCGCTACTGACAGTGACTTGACCTTGTCCCAATTCTTACATGCAATGTTGAAACTTGCAGCAATGTTTCAACACTCATCGACAAGTGATGAGACGCCTCTTATCGTGAAACTCGACTTTAAAAGCAGTCGGGCGTTTGAGGCGTCGTTGGAATTGTTGACGACGTTCATGGCAAAGTATCCATTTACTAAGGGTGTTTTTATTAATGCAGACATATTACCAGGACCTGCAAGTTCCAATTATGTAGCTTTTGACGCCATAATGTTCTTAGAACAGGTCAATGAGCTCGGAGACTATGAAAATGGACAGCATCGACACAAACTTGTGCTTTCAGTAGGCTGGACGACAACAAATGTCAATGAAGAAACGATTCATCGAGAATATACTTCGGACATGATTGAGGCTATGCTGCGTGTGCTGAAACCGTATGGAGACACACTTGCAGTGACGTTTCCGGTACGCGCGACAAGTGTGCGAAAATCATGGCATGCGTTGCGCCCACTTCTAGAATCACCGAATTATGGACTCACGCTTTGGTGGGCTATGACTCAGATGCCCGATGATGATCTTGAATGGATATATACGATACTGGAATGTTCAGCTGAAGCGGAAAGCTCCACTGGCAGTTCGACAATGTACGCCAACCGAACGTTCTACGATATCAAGGGTTTCAGTAATTTCCTGGCAAGACGTGGATGATCCGATCACCGTCTTGTACAGTATGCTGACTTATGGGCGCTTGCTGGTAGGTGAACGTGTCATGTGCAAGGATGTCAATATACAGTTCGGTTTCACGCTTCAACCTCATGAAGTTACTATAACGCCAGTGCGCCAGTTGCTACCGATGTGTTGTCTTGTTCGCTACGAGGGTGCCTTCTTTGGTCCTTTGAGTGGATAAAGAGCTGTGGAAGAACGAAATGACGCCACCGAAGAAGCATCCACCAGACACCTAGATAAGAAACGGAAAAAAACTCATCATTCGATGACCAGGCAATATTCTGTGTTAGTCACGGTAATGTGGATAGCTGACATCGCAGAAATTGAACCAAATTTGCTCGTTATATTCCCAAACAACTCGAACGTCATGAAGCTCGTACAAGTGTCTGAAGTGATGAAGCTACAGCACAACGATGTGCTTGGTTGTAACAGATCTTTTTTCGAATCGACAAACGAAGAATGACGATGTGTATTTCGTGAAGGTGTATGATATCTCGGGCTCTGTTTTCAATCACGAAGCATGCTGAAGAAAGCACAAACTACTGCTAGAATTATACGCTCAAAACGGATGTTCTGTTCCGTTTCATGGTAAAGCAATTGTCACTTTTGGTCCAAGTTCTTTGACCCGGCCGGTGCAGCGTCGTTAGCATCACGACTACCAATCAAATTATGGTCGAATCACGTTTGGCTCGCTTTTAGAGCTTTCAGAGTCTGCATCTTCGTTTGCACGCGTCGAATTGCATACCGTAGTTCAGCAGTACTAACCCACTGCAGCAAGGTATGATTCCGAATCGAGCAGCCACACATTTCCTTAGTGTGCCGCAGGCATGATAATCGATTCGGATTACACGTGCAAATGACGCCTGAAAAGAAAACGTTGTGCTTGCATAAGTAGCACTGTCGTACGTCATCCACCTCCATTGACCGCTCGTCCAGCATAACGTCGCCACTTAACTCCTCTACATTCTGCAACCCTTCGGCAAGAAAAGCTTTCTTGTAGTCTCGCTCCTCGTGGAAAAACCGTCTCAACTCTTTCAACAGAATCTCACAATCTGCAATGGAGTACTCATTTAGATTTTGCGTTGATCCGAAGTGAAACACGAATCGATCGTGTGAAAAGATCGATAGTCGTCCGTAATTGCGGTACATCTCGACACACTCTCGTCCGAAGTCGATCCAGTTTGGGAGAACAAAGTTTACAGCTTCGGTGCAATTGAAGCCTTCGCTAAAACCACTATGGTATGCCTTCGGAAAAGTCAAAATGATGTCTCCGGGTTCTTGCACAAGTGTGAATACTTTTACGCCTCGATCTTGCAAGACAGACGGAGGCACCATGGTAGTCAGATGAAGGAGTAAGTCTGGATTCTCTCGGAAACGCTCGGGCACTTGCGTCCTCATCACCGCCTCAAACTTTTCGGCATCTGAAGATGGAATCCCATACCACCGTTTCTTGGCGCCAACGTGGTGGTAATTAATGCTAGACATGTAATTGTCTTCAGCATGCCAGCAGAACGATGCAAACAACATACCGCAGTACAACCACGATACATTAATGCCGTTGATTGCAGCACCCAAATGCCGAAGCAGCGAGCCGTAGGCATCCGGAAGGTTATTCAAATTCCACCCCGTATTTCGATAGTACTCTGGGTTTGTAAAGTCAATCGTTTCTCTTCCTATGTGCATCAAAAACATCCATCGTCAGGTGCTGCAAGAAATACAATCCACGAAGGTAATCCCATTCTTGTTGTACCGTTCGTAGTCTGCAAAGCAAACCGCTTCACCGAGCGCAAAAATCCACTGCCGACCTTCGCCGTGTCAAGATCATTGGCATATTCCACCTGAATGTCAAGCCATTATCGCACAAATTAGCACCACTACAGTAGTATCATCACCAACAATCTGCAACTGCCATTACCTCCACCTCGGGTTCCCCCGTCTGGACAATTCGCCAGTATTCCAGCTCAATCTCATCCGAAGTTACTGTATCCGGATCCATTCCTCTCGAACTAAACCAATAAGCACGAGAAGCGTCCGCATTTGCACGGAACGACTTGAACGTATGCTTTCTGCCATAACCATACGCACGTCCTTCCTGTCATTGACCAACGACCATTCTCTCGGGTTAGTGCACAACTTCAGCATCATCTATTTTCAGAACTTATAGTCTGCAAACCTGCAATTGGTGAATGTTCTGCTTTCTCGTGCTAAATTGCACACGGTCATCCTCCAGATCAATTGCAAAAGGAGGTTTCCACCCTTGGGGAGGAACAATTTTGCAAATACCCGTACGTGTTGCCTCCTGTTCAATACTAATCAACACAAATTAGTGATTACGTTTTTTTGTCAACAGACTCAACAAATTGAAATAAAAAATGTCTCAAGAAATATTACGTACTTTGCAATGTACTTGATCGGATCAGCAAATTGATCCAATGTCGGATAAAATACAGCCCCATGAGACAATGGTACTGTCTGTATCACTTTGGACGTCACGACGGACTCCAACTTCAACCTCTTTGTGGCTCTGCGCGAATCGGAGTCAACATCTGATTCGGAGCGTCTTTTTTTGTATCGATCACAACGCCAGGGTGTACCGCGCGAACTGGTACCACCTGACAGTCTCCGTGGCCAAAGTGCTTCCGATAGAGAAGACGAGACCGAGACATGACTACCATGAGGGAGAGCATATTGACTGGTTGCATCTTTTTTCGTACGAGGGGTAAATGTCTGTCGATAGTGGGTGTTTTGCCATTCTTTAGTCTGTAAATTATGTTAAAAATTGACAAATACGTTCGGGTCGCTTTGGTGTGAGTTTGTATCGACTAGACTTGCTGTCGTCAAATTGCAAGGAAAAAAAACGGCCACATTTTGTGATAAGAATTAATGGAAGGATAGTAGCACGATTAGGTTTATAACTTTCGTCCAATTGTAACCGAATTCAGATACACTATTATCCGTTTGAACCTCCCATATTTTATGTCTGACAGTATCACTTCAACTACTATAGCTATGGAGGTCACGGATATGGCAACTCCTGATCGAAAAGCGAGCAAATACTATAGACGATACTTATCTCTTTAATAATGGAGAAGATGATGATATGCAAGACCTAAAGAAAAAGCATTGGAAAGTGGTGCGGACAGTCGAAAGTGTTATACAACAGCAGCGTTCAAGCGTGAAACTCAAGTCCGGCACTGAGATGACGCTTTAGGCTCGACAGCACTGCGAAAAACGCACGCAGACCAGAGAATACATCCAGGATTTTGTCTGGCGCAAAGCAAGTGTCTGGATGGATCCGAGCACAAGTGGACGCAATTATTTTGCCTTCATTGCAACAGTGACACCCAGTGTAACTTTGCGGTGTGCGCGTTGCAAGTACAAGAGCTCAAATCTGTTGCTACTGTAATTCTAGCAGATCAATCCATCGGTCCAGTTGAATATTGAGGTTGGACAGTGGTCGCATGGGTGTTCTGCCTTAAGCGCCGCTGCTACCACGCCATAGCCTGTATCTTCTGGGCTTCGATGGACTGGACATGGACCACACGAGCAACTACTAAGGCACGTTGCTGGAGCTGGTGACTTAGGACGGGGATGGTGATATTTGCACGTTAGCAATTGCCTTTGAGACACAAAGAGCATCAACACCTACTCACGCTTTTTCAAGGCTGTTCGATGGAGGGTCGGCCCTGGAGGTACCAATGTTCTACTATCGATCGCCTGCTTTAGTAAGGGCTGCTGAGTCGTTTTCAGCCTTGTCTCTCATCTTGATCTAATGTGCCGCCCATCTTGTCAGTACCATGGAAGCGATCTTCAAGAGGACGCTCGGATGTGATTTCGTTTGGCGCGCTCAGGCCGCTGATACGCGGGAGGAGTTATTGCAATCATCAATTCACTACGCAGACTCACGAGCAGCCCATTTTCTTCAATTCTGGATCAAAAATAGTCTGGGCGAAGTATTGCTTCCTAAGCGGCTGCGCTATACCATTTGGCAGACAACGAATTTGACCGAGTCAAAGAACCCGGCAATGAAAGTGACCCGGATGTTGCCACCATTCGACTTCTTTGGGGGTATATGGAGCGCAGAATGAGCGATCTCAACGAGCGTAAGATCAGAGACAAGGGCTGGGTGCAAGCAGGTACGCATGTACGCATTCTCATTTCGTACACAGAAAATATCCTTGAGGAGAAGCAGTTGGATACTTCCGCGTGCCGTGTATCTCCTAGCGATGGAGACACTGGTGTGGGATACCCAAAGCCCCTTTGTCAAAAAGCGCTGGTGCCAAGATGTGCTCGTGTCCAAACCTCGATCAACACAAACTGCCGTGCAAGCATTTCACTTCTGCTCTTCAACAAGAGCGGTACATCGCTCACCTTTGTCATTCGGTATATAATGTTGCGCGTTACACGCAGGCGAACGCGCCACTGTAGATCCGGTGCAGATTCCTTTTGGATGAAGAGCCTTTACGCAATGACGCCATCCAAAGAATAGTGAAAGCCATGAAGCGATGTTCGGTCTGCAAGATGATCGGCCACAACAAATGGAAGTGCATAGCTCTGGAGATGTGAGATCAAGTGGAACATTCAAGATCCAAAAAACATTGTGCTGACTTGGTTGGTTTGGCTATTCTTGTCATTATTCATCTACTTTCCACGCTTCAATTACTCAACTTGTCACTTTTTGTCGTGACGTTCGTATGCTTGGCGGTTAGAGATTGACGGTTGGACTTTGTCTTCGATCTTTTCTGTCAAGGATAACGCTTGGGCTCATATTGAGCACCAGTCAAAGATTTGGCAGTTGGCGACAAAGCGAAGGGCGCTAAAAGTCACATCGAAAACCGTCGACTTGAGCGCAGCACTCCAGCATTTCACTCATTAACAATGCAAAGCCAACCCTGCACTAATCATCAATCGGAACTGGTAACACAAAAGCTTCGGAAAGAGCGCAAGCCTGTAAGTAAATGGACAGAGAAGGAGGATCTCATGATGCTAAAGCTTGTGCAAAAGTACGGCACTCGCCACTGGACAATCATTGGCACGAAATTGCCTGGACGCAATGGCAAGCAATGTCGTGAAAGGTATTGCTACCATACCGGTTCGATTGTCATAGTTGTAGGTTGAGGGTAACTTAGTTGTTGGCACTTTTTTTTAGGTGGCACAACCAACTTGATCCGGCGATTCGGAAGGAGCCGTGGACACCTGAAGAGGAACGTATTCTCAAAGACTTGCACGACAAGTTTGGCAATAAATGGGCAGAGATCGCCAAGATATTACCAGGACGAACGGATAACTCGATCAAGAACCACTGGAATTCCAGCAAGCGACGACTTAAACGTGGTGCTACACCGCTGACTGCCTTGCAGTGTAAGCGTCGCAACAGCTCGGGATCGGAGAGCACCTCCCATGGTGACTTCCAAGAGGTAACGTCTCCTGTGTCCATTGGGGGCAACGAGACGTACCCCGTGAATACGCTTCTCACGGATCAAGTTGACTTTACATGTCTATGCCCAAACAACTTTCTGCAGTCGCCCTTTGCAATTCAAGCTGCTCAACTTGGTAGTCCGTGTAACACAATGTGCTGGACACCAACAGATACAACCCACAACCGCCTACATTCCATGTGGGGCGTTCCTGCAATGTCAAATTGGACCCAAACTAATTTAGCTCACTCTCTCAGCACAGCTACCACAATGAAGCCAAGAAGTATCACGTTAACGTGCGATCAAGCTTCAGTCATGAATGGCAAGCGTTTCATGCAAGATATATGTGAACATGAACCGAAGCAGTCTAATTCTCAAGTGAAAAAGCAAAAGAAGGACGATCCATCACTGGAGATCTTGGCCAATGCTGCATTGCTGCAGGCCATTGGCGATGGTATCTAAGTGTTGTTAATATAAGCGGATAGCTGGGTATTCATACATCTTCATAGTATTTATATGTCGTTGATATTGTAGTAAGTAATTTTTTCTATATGATTGTAAGCAGCTTGAAGCTGTATACAGTCGTGTATACTAAAGTCCCACGTCCTACTCTTATGTTATTGTGTCACGCGACATACATTCCTGAATTTTTGCGACACTTTCAGCTTTCCTTATACAGAGATCTCTAAATTTCTAAAATATTCTGCGGTGGTGCTTCGCCGCACAATTAAAACAGCTCCAGAAAAGAAGAAAATGTTGAGCCAAATCGTGAAGCAGACCGCCAAT
Source organism: Peronospora farinosa (assembly GCA_947646735.1). Lineage (NCBI taxonomy): Eukaryota > Oomycota > Peronosporomycetes > Peronosporales > Peronosporaceae > Peronospora > Peronospora farinosa. The sequence continues at coordinate 193,078 of CANTFK010000947.1, read as the reverse complement.
AAAATGAGCGTGGCCGGCCGCCGCCGCAGCATCTCGGCCTCGGTCAAACGCATGTCAGCCGAAGGTGAGCACCATCAGCACTATGTGTTTGAAGGTGACTTCAATAAGAGCGTCGTGATCGGCCTGACGCTCTTTGTGACGCTGGGTGGCATCGCCGTGCCCGTGTGCCTGTACCGCTACCAGAACTGGAAGCACGGATTCCCGCAATAGGAAGGGAAGTGGAGAAAACAGCAGACACAATGGGACAGACCCTGACGCAAGAAGCAGGTGAGACGACGAAGGATGTAGCAACACAAGTCCCAAGGTGTGCGTTATAAGCTAAAAAGAAGAAGTTTTGTCCTGGCCACTTGTTCTTGTACTGAATGAGGTAGAAAAAGATGAGAAAGAGAAGTGACTTCTATAAGGGAAAAGCAAAGATCGTCTCACGATGTGAAGCGACTTTTGTACGTGGTTTTTTATTCCCGCTTCATGTCGTCATCGTAGAAGTGCAAAAAGAAGTTTTCTTCTCGTTGGGTGGCAAGGTACACGTCGCTACAAGTGCGACGTAATGTACTGAAAAAGCCTTTTTGTCTAGCCGACACTGCGTCCGACAGCGTCATGAAGCAACATCGTCCATGTCGTCCTCTTCCTTGGTGACTACCGCTTCCTAATGTCGGCAATTAGCGGGTGTTCATTTTGCCCAAGCCGCCCGAAATTCTCGGTTTCTTGATCGAGGCCAAGTCCGTGTTTGGTGCGAGCTCGTACAGATGACCATGCACTCCGCATATTTACGCTGCAGAAACTATTTGACGCTGTCATTATAGCTTACACTTTTCGTAAGGCAGAATGGTAGAGCGGCAAGTGGCTGCTTGTCTTCAGGAGAACAAGACAAGCAGCCACTTGCTCTCCCCTTATTCTTGACATTTTGATTCGTTTTGTGGTATTGTTTAAAGACCGTTTTTGCAAAACGGTAAATTTGTATGTACTAAAGTGTAGCCATATAAATTTTGGCATCTTCGTATGAAAACTACTGGAAAGTATCCGCTTAAGAATTTGTGTGTTATCGATATGTCCCTTGCCACCGTCACATGCCCGTTTTTCCTGCTTTTGTCGTCTCGAATCCATGATGTGTCTATATAAACATACAATGCTTTCAAAACGCTTTAGTAAAAACGGAAGAGTGGAGTAAGACATGAGAAGATGAAGAAAAGAGCTTTAGTAGGAAAAGGATATCTGGATTAGGCAAGCAATGCAGTTAATAGTATAGCAGATGCCTCCACAAGTAAAGAAAATTAGTGTTTTGGATGGTATTGTCCAAAAAAAGCTCTTTGCGTGATCACCTTGAGTTCAGAGTCAATCTATATCTTCAGAATGACTGCCCGTGACCACCAAGAGGTAACGCAAGGCAACGAGCCTTGCTTGATACATTTTACGCGTTGCACGATTATGCATCACAATCAGTATTACAAGGAACCGGTACATCACCAATCCACGGTGACAAAATGCGTGGCCTCCACTGTCACAACTACAAAAAGACAATTTGGTTGCATGAAACTTGATGGTCTGCACTTACATGATGCTACAAATTGTCGATATATTTGCATTGAAAAGGACATCATCTCGAATGTGCATGAACCCCTGCATCTCATTCATATTCATCAATTTATTTCTACTGTAGACAATGGCAAGTGCGGGCGTGCGTACAAATGCAAAGATTCCATAGCAAGTATGACTTTGCATGTGTATGCTATCGTTGCAACAAATGCTAGTTGAAGTTTTCCATCATATCGCTTTCAGTATATAACTTTATATACGACCTCGTTGGATGATAGCATTCAACATGAAGTCTATAATAGCAATCAAACCCGAAAGCAAGAAAGAACTGACGTAACTACTGAGAAAAGATTGGCTGGCTAGCGGCTGGGGATGTGGACGTGGCGAGCCCCACCTTGCAGCCTTAAACCACAACATTCGTCTGTGAAAAGACATACATCTCATACTTTGTAAGTTTTTTTTCTACTTTTCTTACAATTATCAACATCTCGAAACCTTTATACTTTGTCCATAGCGCATAAAACAGTCTCTTCGTAGTTTTTATTATTCCTCAGTTTTTCCAACGGAGGCTCAATTCCAATCGATCAAGCGACCCACCACCTAACGCCTTCATCTTGGAGCTTCAATACTTGCTTCTACTATAGCCACTCGTCTTTGATTACGTCTGTTATATTTCGTACCTTTCTCGTCTTCTATCTGCATTTCAAGTCTCAGACGGTACAGACCTTCAAAACGAACTTCCTAATTTTGTTAAACAGGTGCAAAAAGAACCCATTTTCTCTAACCTGAAATATGAAGTTGACCCATTTCGTAGACAAATGAGTGATGAAGACAGTGACTTGGACTCGACAGGCTTTGTGATAATGCCTCCACCTCCTCCACCGCCACCACCACCATCACCACCTCCTACTTCACTTCGACCTAGATACACTGGCAAGGCCCGAATAATTCAGTCATCTGTCTTTGCCAGTCGAGATTCCGGGCGACCCAAATCTCGAACAAAAAAACCCCCGGAAAACTCTCGAAAATACGGTCGTTTTACGTCAAAGTACCCATTTTCAGCTGCAGAATGACCCAAATACTGTGCACGACCCGGAGGGGCTCAATAATCCGAACGCAAGACCTGCTCACATGTTGAGTGTCGTCGAGCTTTGTAACAATAGTGATGAGGACATTGAGAGTGTTGCAACTACAGGAGACGTGGCTATTGAGACACCCGTGCATTCAGGTGATGTAGACGGTAACGAGAGTGGAGAGACAATGGACGATGGCTGGTCGGACCATAATCGATGGTATTGTAATATTTGTAAAGATGGAGGAGAGTTACTATGCTGTGATCGTTGTCCTCGAGCTTTTCATATGAGCTGGTGGGTGGGTTGTTTGATTGTAGTTAAATTGCTCAAAAGGGGTCAATTTTTTGTTGGCAAATTGGGCTAATGAGACACAAAAAATGTTTTTGTGTGTGTGTTTTTATGTGTAGTTTAGGTATGAGTGACGATATGATTCCGGACAGAGAGTGGTATTGCAAGATGTGCGCGTACGTGGCTATAAGACTGGGGGTTGTGTTAATTTGTTGTAGTTGGTTAATGAATGACAAATGTTTTATTTTATCATGGTAGAGAATGTTTGGACCGACGTCGACTTAAACAAGAGTCGAAGGAAAAAGCACGAGTCATGCGTGAAACGGAGAAATTGGAACGAGATGCTCGCCGACGTAAAGCTGAACAAATGAAAGAGGAAATGCTGGCGAAAAAGTCAGTTGAGGCAATCGAGCATAAAGCCAAACGTGTTTTAGAAATGCAGGATCGAATTCTTAGTCGCAAGAAAATCAAGTACAAAGATAAGGAAGAGGAGAAACTAGGCAAAATGGCGGAAGAGCTCGCTCAGACTGTGCGGTCATCTAAAGAAAAGCTAGAAAAGCTGGAAAAGGAGGACGCAATCCTTAGAAGAAAAGAGGAAGCTCTCAAAAAGAAGAAACGCGGAATGGATGATATCCCACCCGAGGTTATTGAAGATACGTCGCGTCCCGACAAACCGACGTGCGTACCACCTGTGGCATTAATGTATCGATTACTCAATAAGCTGACTTTGTTAATTACTACAGGCCAGCGCCATGCAATTTTGCAGAAATTCCGGCAAAGTACGTTGGCAAGATGCTTGCAGTGTGGGATTGTATCTATGCATTCCACGACATTCTAGAGCTTGCGGATATCACAGTAGATCAGTTCAGTCGTGCGCTGAACTATCCAAAGCACTCGCCTATGCTGACAGAGATCCACATGTGCTTGCTGGAGAAGATTTTGGAGGACAGGTGCGACGCAAAGGCTGGTAGAGCATGTGTGAATATCACGTTCTTAAATTTTGCTTGTATTTTTGATTTCAGAGAGGACGAGGACTACCTGTCTGATGACGAAGGCTCGATGGATGACAGCGAACAATATCGATACGAAATCCAGCACGCACCTTTAACCGTAGGTGTGCCAACACGCTCGATGCTCACTCCGCTCACTTGGCCGTCCATTTTGTGCGGCTTAATTTCGGCTGTGCCTCGCTACACACAACACTCCACGCCGACATTTGTAGCCGCATTCAAAGCGCTACAAGATACAGACTACCCGGCGTTGCAAGTGCAGCACAAGCTGGCACTGCTGCAATTTCTTGTTGGTCGCCTAGTTGACACGGAGAAAATTCGCCGCGTGCTTGGAAAGCACTTGAATGAGATCCTTAAAGCATCCAAGGAATATAACCGCACTGTAATGCTCGATCGAAAGCTCACGCTTGAGGATGACAAGAAGCTTCGAGAGAAGCAGCGTATAGAGCTTGCTAACTTTGCGGAGTCGAACAAAACGTCGATGAGAATTTGGTTGGGAAATGATAAAAAGGGTCGAGCCAATGGAGATGCAGCCTCTGCTGACGGTTTTGAAGAGACCAAAAGCGATAATGATGGCGAAACTGGTTCAGGTAGTGACTCCGACTTGGACGATCTTGCTTACAATGAAGAGGCCTTGTCAAAAAATGAGGAAGAGCTGGAGAGACTCCAGCTACAGGAATTCATATCTCGGCATGAATACGTTTCCCGAAAAAAGAAACTTGACAAACAGCGCGATCGACTACGACAGAGAACGGAAGTAAAGCTACGCAAGCAGAAAATGCAGGAACAGACAGAGCGTAAGCGAACGATAGCGAAAAAAGCTATCACTGATGGTTTGGCATCAAAAGACTCGGCTCTGCTTCGAAACGCTATTGAAAAAGCCAAGGAGTGTGGCCTTCCGGACCGTATAATGGTATCGGCTACACACGTGCTGGAAATTTGGGATGCCGAAGCCGTTCGTGAGGAGGAAGCCTTAGTGAAAAAACGCAAGTTCAGCGCATTGCTCCGCCAATCGTTTGTTCGGTCGGAGCCACTTGGACGAGACAGAGACCATCTGAGGTATTGGATTTTTCGAGGCGACCTACAGCGGCTATACGTTGAAAGGCCAGGTCCGTCAAATAAGATAAAGCGTAAATATGAGTCGCTGGCTAGGAGCGGGTCTCCAAGGGATGGTTTGATCCCCGAAGATGACGATAGCAATGCAACATGGTATTGCTACTCTTCGCAAAGTGAGGTGAACATGCTAATGAAAGTTCTAGACGCACGTGTGCCTCGTGAGGCTTGCCTTCACTCAACCTTGGCTGATCACATGAAAGAACTTGCGAGTGAAATGCCTGTTTCAAAGCCTGGCTTGTTGATCTCTGATCTACTGAACGAGGAGAGTGCTAAGAAGCGCTCTCAGCTCACATCAGGCGCGCCGATCGATGAAGCAACAGAATTCCTTCAATGGAAAAATGACAAGCACTCAAAGCGCAAGGCATTTGTGTATGCAGATCCAAGTGTTAATTCATTTCAGGAAGTCCTGCTAAAGGGTCAAGAGTGGATCTGTAAATGCCTTCGTACTTTAGGCTCAACCTGGCCAGACCGTATTGACAATGGTGGCGCAATGTGGCGATCGTCCGTGCAAACCATCGATAAGGTTGAAGACTTCGCTACTGCTTTGTTCGCCCTAGAAAACGAGTTGATGTCTGCTCAGAAAAAGCCAAATAATCAACGATCCGGCACGGCAGCGCTGAGTCCCGCTGCAGCAGACGCAAGCAAAAATGCCAGTACCCCCAATGAGGAGTACGACAAAAACGAGGAGAGGAGTGATGATGAGGATGACGACGAAGAGGAAGAGGCTATTGATCTTTCAGTGGATGACGGCAAAATGCTTTGGCCGTCAAAATATTGTCGCGAACGCTGGATTCAGAGTGTTAAGCGTGGTAAGACAGTTGCCGTCATGGCCACTGCTTTAGCCTCATTGATACATCGCCTTAAGGTGCTTGGCTTCTTGAATGCGTCCGATGAAGATGCGATGAAAACACGCGCGAAGAGTGAAAAGGAAAAACAGTCTCGCAAGGAGCGCGCAGCCAAGAAAAAGAAGCAGATTGAGGAGGTCGACGATGGTAACATGCGCGAGTCTGTAGATGAATGGGAAGAGGACTGTTACATTTGCAGCGAAGGTGGTGAAGTGGTGTGCTGTGACGGTTGTCCTCATGTGTTCCACTACTCATGCATTGGGCTTCGCCGTATCCCTCGAGGGAAGATATTCTGTCACGAATGCGACACATCAGTCAAGCCTGTGGTCCCTACGGAGAAGAATGGAAAGGCTTCGGTGAAGCGGCCTAGACGGTCGCACTCACCATTATTACGGCGTCGACCCCGAAAGCAAGCAAAGTTGGTGAAGGACGAGTTGGAGTTCGACGGAAGCGATGCTGAATCCGATTCTGCAGTATTGACTTCTGCTCGTCCTGCGTCGGGAAAGACATTTCCAATACGGCATGCCCACGTCGAGAACTACATTGGGCCTAAGACTCCGGAAGACCAATGGGATGTTGACTGCAGTGTGTGCAGCCTGGGAGGCGAACTGCTCTGTTGTGATGGGTGTCCTCGTGCTTTCCATGTCAAGTGTATCGGTCTGCCTGAAGTTCCTGAGACGGAGTGGTTCTGCAATGAGTGCAATCTGCAAGAATGCGGGGTTTGTAAGAAGAATAAGATCCGGCTTGACTCGCATGTCATTTGTGGATCCGAGGACGGCTCCAAGGGCTGCGATCGTGTTTTCCATCTGGTATGTTCGACTTTCTCTCTTGCGCCTTATAGCTGTGATCTAATCTGCTCTTGGTTTCTCTCTTTTAGAAATGCGCGAAGCTTGACATTGTTCCTGCCGATGACTGGTACTGCAAGAAGTGCTGCATGAAGCTGAACCTGTAAGGTACAGATGGGCGTTAAAGCCAATATACACAAGGCGTGACGGAAGAAGTTGTGTTGATCTACATGTGCGTTGCAAGAACGTCATGGAAGCGTACCACTCGATCCGCTGAAAAGCGATGTGCTCTCGACAATACTTTTTGCGCACAAATCCTTTATGCGGTGGTGCATGTATGGTGAGTGCTTGTTGCTCTTCACGCACAGCACCAACAAATTGGTATTCAGAGTTCCAGACATTCTGAATCGTTATCGCGGTACATGTGAGCAAATAAATAAACAGTACAATGGACAAATGGCAAATGCAGTTGCTTGCTACGTGTACAATGAGAAGGTGATGGAAGGGATCAAGGCCGTCGATAGTAGCGGACAGCACTGACGTAGGAATTGACGGGTGAGTGGAATGGTGCGTACATCATATGGGTATATCAACGAATACAGCTCATTTTTGAAAACGTCTTTGGCTACAGCAAACGTGCCGTGCCAAGATTATGCGTGACTTACGTAGTGCACCTCGAGATGGCTTCGTCTCGTGCATCTACTCGGCAACTTGACCAATTCTCCACGTGCTGGTCTGAGACGTTGAGAGTTCCGGTTGAACTAATGTCTCGAATTCAGGGCCAAACCTTCAGCAGGTTGTGTATGTATGACATGGAGACACATGGAAGTCACTGTGCTTAAGCCCTTTCACAACAATTCGTAGACTCCATATCTCGTCGTAAAGCTAGCAATTATTGCACAAAGCCGTACCCACCTCCTTCTTGTTCGGATCGGCTTGTTGAAGCTCTTCAAAAAAAGCTCGAAAGGCGTCTTTGACCACTTTGTTCGTGGGAATATAGTGACCTCCAGGATGCATCAGCACTTTGGCATCAATGAAACGATCCTTAAGTGCAAGACTGCTTTTCTTTTCCACGACAGCATCAGTCTCACCAATAACATGTAACGACGGTAGATCCACCTTTACGTTGATCATATACTTTTGGTCGTAACAAGCTCCAGCCGATACGAAAAAGGCAAAACGAAACGCAAAAGGGAATTCCGAATCACGCACTACCAACGTGCATTTGCAATACAATCACCACCACTTTATCAGTTCAAAAACCTCAATCCATACATACATCATTCCAATCAAGAAAAAAACATTCTGTACCTTGTTTGTGCAGGATTAATGAAGCCATTGTACCACCTTGACTAAACCCCAAAATACCATCAAAAGGTCCCTCTTTCTTGATAAAATTTGCCACATATTCGAGCGATTCTTCTACTCGTTCTAGTAAATAATGCTCCGACTGTGTATCGTGAATAAAATCAAACCATTTCAATTGATTTTCCTGTTCATTAGTATTTTTACTAAACACGACAATAAAAATTAATTAATTGTCATTACAAGTGAAAAAAATTATAGAAAATTAATTTCGTACTTGTTGATGTGTTTTTCTTCCAATGTTGATGCATCAGGTACAGTGAATGGGGCATCTAAACATACTACAATGTAGTAATAAATAAGTTAAAAATATTTTTTACGTAGTGATTTGAAAATTAAAATTAATTTTTGACATAATTGTTTCCTAACCAAACTCGACGCTCGACTTGAACGTTCTACGCAATGCAGCAATACGACCACGAAACTTTATAGCATCTTGACGATAACCATGAAGACACAAGACACGACACTTAGTCATGAGTGGCGTGGATGTAGTGATATTTGCTTAGACGTGGTGATGTCAGCTAGGACAAAGTCGAAACGGATAATATCCAATTCAATTATTCTACCAAAGAGGTAGTAGTACTACTCTGTAAGTAGAACAATATACTGGTAGTATACCGGTATGTGCTTCGTATCATAATTAATATACTGTATGACTTTATTACTTTTCATTTCATTGAAAACATATCCACTTCTTGTTCAAACTACATATCATCGGTATTGAAAGGATATGAGGTGGTACACTTACATATCTGTACACCACATATCCCCCAAGTCCTTGAAATGCACGGCCCAAGTCGCAAGCGCTCGTTCGATGACAATGACCAGGACAACAACTACAAACGTTCACGCATAGACGACCGTCCGAACAATTCTCGACGTCATGAACGACGTCATGATCGTGAGCGTTTGAATGAAAGTGATCGCGCTCGTGCTTGGCGATTGGCTAAAAAAGCGGTCGTTGAGCTCGGAGACGGCGCCGAACGCGAGCAATTGACGCGTACAAGCGACCTGTTGCTGCGTGAATTAGAGGCGGATGCACAGGATGTAAAACTTGGTCACTTGGCTACATTGATCCTACGCTCGGCCTCTCGCTTGGCGCACAAGACGGCGCTCTATGCGACGCTCGTGGGGCTCGTCAATGCCCGTAAACCGACCTTTGGACGGGAGATTGTGGCTAATGCCACACAATGTTTGCAACGTGATGTGAACCACTTGAATCTTGAAAAAGGAGACGATCCGGACATTGCCGATACAGATGTTTTTCGTCGAGATGGAGATGTAATTGCGGTTGCGATACGTGTGCAGCTGATTATCCGTCTCTTGGCTGAACTCTGTGCTGCTCGAGTATGTAAAGCTGAAGATGTCCTGGTTATGCTGGATTCCATCCAAGGACTATGTACGTCCGATGACTGGGACGGAGATGACGAGACGTTTGCGTCTTTACGAGCAAGAGAAGATGCAGCTGCTTGGAAAGATTTCTTTGCCTTGGTGGTGCTAACTACACTCCTACATAGTGGCAAAGAACTGGCGAGAAGTGCTGACAATTTATTTGACAGCTTGTTAAGTCGATGCAGAGAGTACGTCTTGCATCGTGAAGAGGAGAATAATCCACGTGGATCAAGTGCTGGCTCATCGTCTTGGCGTACAAGACGTTTGCAATTGGCTTTGCTGTGGAGACCTGAAACTAATGAGGAACTGTCGACGTTATGTGCTTCTAGTGATCCACTGTCACTTGTATTGGATGCACTAAGCGCTATTTGGAGTGGAAATGGAGATGATAAGACTGCTGCGTGGGAACTCCGGGGTGTCAGTCACCCACAGGACGTCTTTGCTCCGGACTTTGAAAAGTCAGAGACACATGCGTTTGCTGTGTCCCTTTCGATCGACCTGACTAAGGTACGAACTAGTGTGAGCTGTGTGAGGTGTCTATGTATTTGTACTAACATTGTCGTTTGCTTACAGCTTGACCCGAACAAGATCCCGCCGTACACGATGGTGTTCCGTATTCTGTCGGATGAATCGGGTGCTATTGGTGCCGCTGTTGCAACGTTACCATTGGCCTCGTATCTCATTACTCGCAATCATTTCGTAGATGCACTGGAGACCTTTTATTCAAAGCCTGCAATTGCGGCCAAACTGCTGCTAGGTCTCTGCAGTATGTATAATACCCGGTTTGCTTCATCTTTGGCTGCAGAAGCTACTCGTGTGAAGAGTGAGTATATACTTGTGGAGACATTGTTGGTCGCGGCCCTGAGTGAGAACGCACGTGCCAAGCTGGGTTATTATTGCTCGGTGTTGTACCACCTTGTGAAGACGGATGCTGGCATTGTGTCACCAGCTTTGGCTGTAGTAGTAGAGTTGCTGTTCCGTGAGGTGCCGACAATGCGCGCTACTACCGTTAATTCGTTTGTGCTACTTTTGAGCCACTTCCTGTCTAACTTTGAGTTCAAGTGGCGTTGGTCCGCGTGGTCGTATGTTCTGGAAGCCAGCGAGGACGATCCTCAACGTCTTTTTGTCAGCGCTGTAATCGAGCGTTGTGTGCGCCTCTCGTACCTGCAACACATGCAGAGCGCCCTACCTGCTGATTTTCACGTGCTTTTGCCTCCGACACCCAAGCCTCGTATCCGCTTCCAGTCCGCAAAAGAGAAAGATGCTGCTGGTGCAGTGGCTGATGAACCCGACGCTGCATCAGAGTTCTATCAGTCTGTGACGACAAAACTGAAAGGCCACCCACCAGCTACTGCTTTGCGCACTTGGCTTAACGAAGAACTTCCTCGTCTGGAGATCTCACGCGGAGAAGCTGTGGAAGTGGTCTGGACGTGCATCCTGGAGGCTGGGGCGGCTACGTTCACACACATGCGTCTATTGCTGGAAAAGTACGGCAAACGTTATGAGCTCTTTGGTGGAGAAAATCAGTCGGGCGATGAAATGGATGCTGACGAACTTTCGCTGGTCAAGACTGTGGCTTCCGTTTGGCTGAAGTCGCCGCAGCACATCGGCTTAATTCTAAATGCTATGCTACGTCAAGGGCTTTTCCGTCCATCCACCATTATAACATGGGTCTTCACCCCTGATGCTGTGCAGCAGTACAGTTGGCCATACGTGTGGGAGATACTTCACGATACGTTGAAGTTTATACAAGATGCCATTAGCGCTAAGACGCGGCAGTTAGAGCAGGCTACTTTGCCCAAATTATCAGACGACCGTGACGAGGACATGCCTGACGTCGAAATAGTCGAGGACGGCCGCAAACGCCTTCAGAATGATCTGCGTCAGCTGCTTGTGCTTCTGTTCAGTGGGTTTAACAGAGTAATTACAGAGCACAAGGCGGAGTGCGATGCAGAGGGCTCAGACCCTCGTGACAACTGGTTTCGTAGTACTTTGGCGCAGATGCAGGCTGTAGGCGATCGGTACCGTGTACCGCTTGAAGATGTTCTTGATGAGCTGCAGCTTGAGGTTTTCAGCGTTAGTGCTTCTGCTGATGCAGACACCACCAAGATCTTCCAGCTCGTTCGTGATTCGTACCGCAGCGCTTAGGATTCGCGCAACAACAACAACCTGACTAGAAAAAAGAGCCAAGAATGAATATGAAGATACCAAAGCAGGCTGAGTCAAGCAGAGAAGAAGTGTCTTGGTGCAGGCTTGTACGTATGCCGCAATTTCATTTGCTATTAGCAGGTGCCAGGGTCTCTGACTTGGCTGCAGGTGCTTCTATCTTCCGCTTCTTCACCGAAATCACGTTCACTACTGGGGCACCAGCATCATCTGATGTCTCGGTCTGACTGAATCCAACAGTTGTCACCGCTTCGTCCGTTCCCTTGTCCATCTTTGAAACAGCGTTCTTGACAGTCTCTATAATGCTGTCCACCTTCTCCTTTAGTTCCAAGTAAATCTCCAGGTACTCCAGCAGAGTCTTCTCGTCCGCTTTCAGTGTGTCTTTCTGTTCCTCCTTGACGTCGAGACAAGTCAAATACTCCTCACGAAGGGCCTCGGGACGTTCTCCATTAAATTGCAACGTGAGCGTCGAATCTCCTGTGCTCGACAAGTCTTTCCTCTTGCCTTTGCCCTTAAGCTCTACACCACGATCTCCCTCAATCGAGTACTTGGGGACACGATTCGTTACAAATACCTGCACCTTGTCTTCACATTTTCTCGCCACCCGATGGATATTATCTGCCATGACTCGTCCAGCCATGACGTAGTAGAAAAGTTCCTCGTTCGGAACTTCCTCTATCTCCTGCTCCTGTTCCTTGTCCTGTTCCTTGTCCTGTTCCTTGTCCTGTTCCTTGTCCTGTGTTGAGTCTCTGTAGATACATGCAATAGCCAACTGACAATACAAATCAGCCAATTGAGTCGTGTCCTCAGCATTTGTGGCCTTCAGCAGCTTCCTCCGCAGTAGCAGAGCCTTCTCAAAATCTGCCTTAGCCTGCTCATACTGGTCACATTCAAGACCCAAGTCTCCTAGTCTCGTATACACTCTAACCAGCTGCATTTCGACTGCTTGGTCCTCTGGATAGCGCAAGTAAATGACACGCGCTAGTTCCATGACCTCCCAAGCCGTTTCCAAGTCATCCGACGAGTCCTTAGTGTCCTTTTCCCCGTCTTTCTCTCCACTAACTCCAGCATCTTCAACTGCACCACCAAATAGACTTGCACTGGCCTCAGTAAGACACAATAGAGCATGACCATATTCGTAATAGATAGGAGCTACAGCCAATGAATCACTCTTGCCCTCCACGTCACACAATGTACGCAATAAATCCTCAAAAACCACCACTGCCTCCTCCAGACGCTTATTCTTGAGTAGAGACACACCACGCAAGTAGCGAGGGTCCGTCAGCGTCGTCTGCAGCTCCTGTGCAGGTGATGAGCTCTCCTTCTTAGTCGTCATTATTGGTTATAATGACTTTTATGTTTGATACGTAATAATGTGACGAGACATACGATGTTCATGGGTATAACATGGCTACATGCACGAAAAATTCGATGTGACAGGTATAGCATGGCTACATACATGTTGGGTGTTTATAGACGGATCTACACGCCTCGCAAGCACGAATGTACTTGCGCACAAACTTATACTGGTGAGGCCAGTAAACGTCCGCGACTGACCGTGAGGTAAGTCTTCTCACGGCCGCGATGCCCATATCGTGGCATTCAAACATGTTCCGTAATCTGAGATCATGCTGGGGCGGTACGACGACACGAGGCGTGTCGCCGTTGGCGGCTGTGTAATACAGTTAGCCGTTCCGCTGAGTGTATTGATCAATAAAAGATCGATACATGGCAGGCAAGCGCTACTTGGCTTGCTTGGATGGGTCCTTGAGGTACTCCATCAGGCGCAAAGGATCACTATCTTGTGCGCATGCCAATCTAATGTCGTCGAGTATATTCGACGACAGAACGCTGGTACTCAGCGTACGACAGTGGTATCCACATCGCTGTCGGACTATACAGTCGGCTCGAAGTCAGGCCGACGTGAGAGCGCATCAGCGACGACATTTAGTCGTCCCGATATACTCCACGAAAACGTTATATTCCGCAAAAACGACCACCATCTCGCCATTCTTTGCGAGAGGAGTGGACTGTTTACAGACGTGCGAAATGAAGCATGATCTGTATACACTATGAACGGTCTATCTCCTAAGGAGATAGACGCGAAACTTAGCTAGTGCTCATCTATGGCAAGGATATCTGTAACGGGGTTACACGACGGTTGTAGCGTCTTTCCGGGAGTTTACGGTTAAACTCCCCTTGTATTGCATATAATGCATTATGATACTTCTCTTTAGAGAGGTATTAAGTATAAGCGTTGAGATACGGTATTCGGTAATACCGTATCTTATCGATTAGGATTCGATAATCGATAACGCTGTACTAAGTACATCATACACAGATGTTTAGACGATACGTCGTCCAATAGCAAAGTCTGCATATAATAATTACTATTATAGTAATTAATCTAGTGTAGTGTACTTAGAGTAGGACTATTCATAAAATCTTAAAGCATAAATAAAATCCGTTCTCCTTTTGAGTTTATGATCACAAGTCGTTCTGACTTGTTCTCTTGTGCACTTCGTGCGTTGGTTCTCTGAACCTCTAAGCTTCTAGCTTGTTCTTGCACCCTGTGCGTTGGTTCTCTGAGCCTTAAGCTTATTGCTTGACTGACTAAAGTCTCTCTTCTAGTTCCTTAGAACAGGGTTACTTTCAGTCGTTTAATTAGTTCCTTAGAACTAAGTGGCTTTTAGCCTTAACTCTATTTAGTTCTCTCGAACTAAGAGGCTTCCAGCCGAAAGTCTTCCTCTGGCTAAAGAGCTGTGCAGCTCCGCTACACTTGGTAGCACTTGTAGGCAATCCTACACCTGAGTCTTTAAAGACTGACCCTCTGTGATAATGGAGAATCAAAATCACCTCTCTGAGGCACAACGACTCGCCTTAGATAAACTATCTGCGTTCGTCGGGCCTGATCAAATCGAGGCCCTTTTGGCCCAAGGCCCCGAGGTTCTAAATTCTCGTCTTGAGGCCTTTATGCGTTACGAGGCAACGCTCCTCGGGCAGGTCCATGACCAGGCAGCGTCAGCCGCGCCTATACAGTACATTTCGGTACCTGTGACCGATGCAGAGCCAAAGGCTCGTCCACTTGTTTTAAGTGTCAAGACCTTCGAGGGGAAGGAGGGAGAGAACCTTCTCCTCTGGATCCGAGAAGTTGAAATGGCAATGGATGCCGCCATGCTTGCATCCGATAAGCAACGAGTTGGCTTGGCCATTTCTAAGCTCGGTGGAAGAGCTAGAGAGTGGGCTCTAACGAGCGGTGTCTCTGTAAATGCTGCATTTCCCACATGGGAGATGCTTAAAAAGCAATTAACTTGTGTGTTTGCACCGCCTAATCAGGCTTATCGTGTGCGCTCACGCTTCCTAGCTACCCGAAAGGGTAAGAAAGAATTGTCGGACTATGTCCAAGAGTTGAGAACTCTCATTGCTGCTATGCAGCAGGACCCACTGGCAGAGGAAGTCCGAGTAACCATTTTTATGGAGGGACTTCGCACTGGGGTCGCCAGGACGGAAGTTTTACGTGTCCAGCCTTCAACTTTTGAGGAGGCAGTAAGCGTAGCATTTAACGCTGAATTCAATTTTAAATCTGCTCGATATGGTCTGCCCTGGTATCAATCAAATACCTCTAATAGGGCGGAACCCATGGACCTCAGCCATGCTGAAGAAGCTGAGCTTCAAGCTGCTGAGCAGCAAGGTAGCATCCGTAGATGTTACATGTGCGGAAGCACTAGGCATCTCCGCCCTAGCTGTCCGTTGCGAAAGCAACGTTCAAATCGGCAAAGCCGAAGCCCTGCTCCTAGCCAAAAGGCGAGCACCGCAGGGGAAAATGTCGACTCCCAGTAGGCGCGGGGCGCCCTACTGGGAAAGAACTAAGTTCTGTTGAATCTTTAGGAGGTAAAGGTAAACAGGGCTTAGCCCCAGGTGGTTCTGTGGATGCTCCCATAGAACAAAATTACAAGCCAGGCTTGTTGGTTGTGTCGGCAACCGTTAAGGGTTTTGAGAAACCCTGGTCAATTTTAATTGACTCAGGGGCGTCAGGGAACTATGTCCGACGTCGCTCCCTTGAGGGGAGTCAGCTGTATGCTGAGGCGCTGGAAGCGCAAGAGGGTGACAGTATAACCGTACGTCTCGCGACTGGTGTACGTGTCACCGTTCCTAAAGTTCCGTTGAACTTAGGTGTGAAATTTTTAGATTTCAATAGCGTTGAACGCTGTCTTGTCTAGATTTGGACTCGAGATATGATCTCATTCTCGGTATGGCCTGGCTGGAACGCCATGAGCCGTGGATCGATTGGAGATCCAAAACCTTAGGCGCAACGCGCAATGTTCCTAGCGAAGCTTTGGAGAGTCATGAACCCACCTTCGCTAGAAAACAAAAGTGCTATTGGCGCGAGCCATTAACTGATTCAGTTAATGTGCTGGACATTGGAGTGTCTGAGTTGATAAACTCCGATGTCAGCAATAATAGTGTCGAGCAGAGCTCAATGACACTTAGTGGAACGGCACGTACTCCGTTAAGTGATACTCATAGTAATATTGGCTGTAAATGCGATTTACTGGATGTCGGTAATGACATCGGCTCTCGTATAGAGCGAGTGAAGGTCAATGACCTTGTTAGTGATATTGGCTGTAAATGCGATTCACTGGATGTCGGTAATGACATCGGCTCTCGTATAGAGCAAGTTAAGGTCGATGACCTTGTTAGTGATATTGGCTGTAAATGAGATTCACTGGATGTCGGTAATGACATCGGCTCTCGTATAGAGCGAGTGAAGGTCAATGACCTTGTTAGTGAAGTCACTGGTACTAGTGACCCATTGGGTGTCGGTAATGACATCGGCCCTTACATAGGGCAGGTAAACGACAAGGGGTCTGTTGACCTTGGGGAAGATAACATCCCAAGTACTTCAAAGAGTACGGTCTCGTCAATGAGACGGCAGCGTCGCCAGATGGCGGCTGCGAGGCTCAAAGCGTCTGTTTTATCGCATAGTAATGTCAATGACCAGTTGTACACCCTGGTCAACGGAGTGACAGGTGATGTAGATGGTGAGGTTGACCTTAAGGCCCTCCCATCATTAAATGCTCTTTTAGAGCTAGGCGAAATGTCTGTGGATGAATTTCATCAGGCCTTGAAGGCAGGTGCTCTGTCCGATATGGTGGTCATTCGACCTAACCTCGAGCTGAACTCATCCTCGCTTGTCGATGAGACAGTCCTTGAAGATACCAAAGCGGCACTAAGTGCACGTAGTGGGGCATCTATTCTAAAGGACCCTTCAGATCCCTACTATCCTTTGGTAAAAGAATTCCAGGACGTGGTGTGTCACGATCCACCGTCGGTTCTACCACCTGATAGGGGCGTACGTCATGAAATTGACTTGGTTCCCGGAACCAAATACTGTGTAACACGGCAGTGGCCTTTACCCAAAGAACAGTGTGACGTCATTGACGAGTTCTTTCGTGCAAAGCACGCGGCGGGCATGGTGCGTGAAAGTAAATCTCCGCACTCGACACCCACTTTCTGTGTTAAGAAACCAAATGGTAAATGGCGTATTGTTCATGCTTATAATAAGCTCAATGCGGCCACTATACCTGCACAGACACCGATACCTAGAAAGGATGTTCTTCAGAACAATATGGTCGGTTGTACCATGTACAGTGCGCTCGACTTAGTCGATGGTTATTACCAATTGCTCATGCGAGCTAGTGATATTCCGCTTACTGCTGTTAGTACTCCGAGCGGTATGCTCTGGGAGTGGTTAATGATGCCCCAAGGGCTATCTAATGCTCCGGCTACGTTTAACCGTTTGGTGACGCAATTGTTTCGACCCCATCGAAGTTATGCACAGACGTATTTTGATGACATTTTTGTCCATAGCCGAGCTGAACATGGTCGGTCAGATATCGAGAACCATATTGTTCATTTACGAGCAGTGCTCGAGTGCATGCGCACTAATAAATTATATGCTAATGCCTCTAAGTGCATCTTCGGGGCCGAAGAAATTCCCTTTCTAGGGTGCTTCATTGGGAAGCGAGGACTACGAGCGGATCCCGCCAAAGTCAAAGCCATAGTCGATTGGCCTGTTCCACAATCTCAGAAGGACTTGCGTAAATGGCTTGGCCTTGCCAATTACTTACACAAGTATAGCGAAAATTACGCTGATATGGCTCGGCCGTTATCCAATCTCCTTAAAAAGGATGTGGAATGGTGTTGGCATGCCGAACACGAAAATGCTTTTCAAGCAGTGAAGGCAAGCCTTCTACATGCTCCTATTTTGGCTTTGCCAGACCCTGACCGACCGTTTAGCGTCGTCTGTGACGCATCGGATTTTGCCATTGGCAGTGCTCTGTTACAATCAGATGATGAAGGCCGTGAGCGTGTAATCGCTTTTGAATCTCGCCAGCTGAAAGCTGCAGAAAAGAACTATCCAGTTCACGACAAAGAGCTACTTGCGATGAAGTATGCCCTGGTCAAATTCAGAGTTCATCTGCTGGGCTCAAAGCCTTTTGTGATCTATACCGATCATGCGTCGTTACGCACTGCGACTCAGTCGCCGCATCTCTCGCAGAGAATGGCCAGATGGCTGTCATTCTTTGCCGAATATAACTTCGAGGTGAAATATAAGCCGGGCAAGCAAAATGCTTTGGCTGATGCGTTGTCACGCAGACCTGATTATGAGCTTGCTCATGTGACGATGTTGTCGTCTTCTATCACCGATCTCATTCGTACGGCGTATGCTAAAGATGATCACTGTATAGCGTTGCTATATGCTCTTGGCAGTGAGGAGTTTAAAGACTCGGACATTAAATTGTCGGCACGATTGCGTGCAAGCCTCCATCGATATTCTATCGATGAGGGGCTGTTGTACTATCGTACAGATGTAGCGGATCCTCCGCGTATTGTAGTTCCTCATGACGAGGACCTGAAGCATCGTATCCTCTATGAGGTACATGACACCGCCATCGGTGGTCATTTGGGTCGTGAAAAAGTATGCCAAAGTTATTGGTGGCCCAAATTATACAAATGGGTGAGCACATATGTGCGTACGTGTGAAACGTGTCAACGGGTGAAACCCTCGCCCCATTTGGCAGCGCCGCTGGCTAGTTTGCCTATTCCCACTGGGTGCTGGGAGTCCATTAGTATGGACTTTGTGTTTGGCCTACCTAAAGATTCGCATGGCAATACAGGTATTGTGGTCTTTGTTGACCGTTTGAGCAAGATGACTCACTTAGCGGCTGTGCCAGATTCGATCGATGGTGTGGGTACAGCGGAGCTGTTTATCGATCGGGTGTTTCGCCAACATGGCTTGCCAGTGGCAATTGTTTCTGATCGTGATCCTCGTTTTACGAGTAAATTTTGGAAGTCCGTCTTCCAGGTGCTGGGCACCCGTTTAGACATGTCCACGGCGGATCATCCGCAGACCGATGGTCAAACCGAACGCGTAAATCGCGTTGTTGAAGATATCCTACGCAGCGTTTGTGCTGAAACGCCTAAGCGTTGGAGCTCTATGCTCCCTGTAGTTGAGTTTGCACTCAATAATTCCGTGCACGCCTCCACCGGCTACACTCCGTTCTATGTCAATGGTCTCACACACCCACGCGTTCCGTTAACGCTACCACCGAGTGGTTCAAAGCTTGGTGAGGGAGAGGTTGCCGATCGGCTTGCTGATGTCAGCCCTAATACTGTTAGGAAACAGGTAAATGCGTTTCTCGCAACGCGACTAAATGTCTTACGACATGTGCAAGATGCAATGGCTGATAGTCAAGATAAACAAAAGGAATATGCAGATGCGAAAGGCAGAGGTTGTATTAATGATTATGAGGTCGGAGACCAAGTATTACTTAATGCTAAAAACCTACCTACCAATGTAATATCCGCTGTCTTTAAGACGAAGTTGCGTCCGCGCTTTATCGGACCCTTTAAGGTCATTGCCAAGAAAGGCACAGCGTATACGCTTAACTTGCCGCGCAAATTGCGTACACATCCTGTGTTCTATGTCGCCATGCTAAAACCTTATCGGGATCCATCCCAAATAGACGCTAAGGCGCTCGCGCCGGGCCCATTGGCATTGTCGCGGGACGGAGCATCTGCACCAACAAGTAAAGTTGACCCTGCATTCGGGTCCGACTCTCTTCCAGGGACTCCAGCCGGGAGTTCATCGTCTGCCTCTCCTCACGAAGGGTCCGCACCTCCTGAACAAGCTCGGCATGAGCTTGTTCCGATACACCGACCTCCTCCTCCTTTGCTCGATGCGCAGGGGAACCTGCAGTTCCATGTGGAACGTCTACTGCAGAAGCGTCGCCGCCATGGTCAAAACCAGTATCTGGTGAAATGGCGGGGTTATCCCGAATCATGGAATTCATGGGAGTTTGAGACTCCCCTTCGGCAGGACTGCCCATACGTCGTGGACGTTTTTGAGCGTCGTGCGCAGGGTCTGCCTGTTGGCGCTGACTCTTCTCACCAGTAATGGTGAGGGTAGGCGGGTTAGCGGCCTCGGGCTGTCGTGAACTCGCGGCTACAGGGGTAGCCGAAACATTGGGCTGCTGGGCAGCAGGCGCATAATGCGTTCGTTGGGATTTCAATTTTCCCCGGGCCTTCAATTTAGCGTAATCATAACGCATCTTCCGCTCAAGTCGGATATCTGCCACATCGGCGCTTGCCCGTAGGGACCACATGCTGCTTAAACGTCGCGCATAATGCGCCCAGCGGCTGAAAGCCGTGTCTTCTTCGTCCTCGGTTTCCCCCGCGAACAGAAGGATGGGAACACCCTTCATCGGAGGAACTGGCGCACCGCGCACTTGCCTATTAAGGCGTGCCAAGTATTGGCTTTGAGTAGTGATATGGGGCTCCAGATATCGTTGTCGAAGTGCCGTGCGTGTGGCAACATCCTCAGGCGAAATGGCCTCAGGCCCAATGGTCCAACCAGAAAGGGAATGCCCAGATGCTTCCTTTATGCGTTCTTCCACCGTAGGTGGCTTGAACCTGTACTGTCGGTGATCCTTCAGCCGCGTCATGTTCTTCGTTCGGCGCTTGGCGCCTTCCTCTTGGTCGATGGACCGCTGTTGCTGCTCGTCGAGTGGATTGGTAACCGTTACCGTTGATGATACGTCAGGCGGGTCACGTAACGCTGTTAGCGCATCTGCTGCACCTCGTTCAAGGAACGGATTCGGTGCATGACGAGTGTCATCTTCACCCGTGAGGGTGGCTAAAGGGGACCCATCGGGTCCCACAAAGACGGTGTCACTTTCGTAATCAACCGCTTCTTCAAGGTCGTCCTCAATGAGGTCCCTAAGAGTCTGTGACTCACTGCCGGGAGGCGTCATGTTGTGTGCCGTGAACAAACCGTGAGGTTTTAAGCGTTCGCTAAAGCACTACCTCTAAGAGGAAAAATGTCGAGTGACATTCTATGGGAACGTCAGTCTGGTGGGGGAGGGTGTAACGGGGTTACACGACGGTTGTAGCGTCTTTCCGGGAGTTTACGGTTAAACTCCCCTTGTATTGCATATAATGCATTATGATACTTCTCTTTAGAGAGGTATTAAGTATAAGCGTTGAGATACGGTATTCGGTAATACCGTATCTTATCGATTAGGATTCGATAATCGATAACGCTGTACTAAGTACATCATACACAGATGTTTAGACGATACGTCGTCCAATAGCAAAGTCTGCATATAATAATTACTATTATAGTAATTAATCTAGTGTAGTGTACTTAGAGTAGGACTATTCATAAAATCTTAAAGCATAAATAAAATCAGTTTTTCTTTTGAGTTTAAGATCACAAGTCGTTCTGACTTGTTCTCTTGTGCACTTCGTGCGTTGGTTCTCTGAACCTCTAAGCTTCTAGCTTGTTCTTGCACCCTGTGCGTTGGTTCTCTGAGCCTTAAGCTTATTGCTTGACTGACTAAAGTCTCTCTTCTAGTTCCTTAGAACAGGGTTACTTTCAGTCGTTTAATTAGTTCCTTAGAACTAAGTGGCTTTTAGCCTTAACTCTATTTAGTTCTCTCGAACTAAGAGGCTTCCAGCCGAAAGTCTTCCTCTGGCTAAAGAGCTGTGCAGCTCCGCTACAATATCCGTGTCATACGCTGGATAAATACGCTCAGCTGCTTTCAGATGACGTGATTGATAACAGACGACACGCTCAAATCCATCTGTGTCGTACTGCATATGTGCGCAGCCGATTACACAATCATTTGCATCACAGACCACAAGAAATGGTCTTTCCTGATCTGCCCCGTTAACACCGCCGATCGCATCATGCTTTTCTTGATACGCTTAAAAGAGCGCTGACAGCTAGAGTTCCAATTCCACTTTACATCTTCCTTGAGTAAACAAGAAATATTTACTGTCATCTCGGCTTAATTGCGCGAGTGCTTGTGCTCGTACGCCGCTAGCCCAAGGAACTTCCTTAGTCCCTTGACATCGACTGGCACTGGCCAGTTGGTGATAGCCTTGGACTTTTTTCGATAGAGCGTACGCTATATTTGTAATAGGTCTACCTATTACATAAGTAGTTATAGGATTAATACATAATTACATAAGTAGGCATAAGGCAGTATCCAATAAGCGGATACTGCGCGTCATTTTATTATTGGTTTATTATTGGCGTGCCAGACCCAATAATTAACCAATAATAAATTGACTTCCATCCCATGAGCTAGGGAACATATCCGCACTTACTGCGAATTAAAACTAAAACAAAATAAAACAGAGTTATACTTAAGAGTTAATTACGAGCGCTTCCTCAACGCCCATTTAGTGTAAGACGGTAACGGGTCCTTAGCCCCTTACACCTGGTAGCACTTAGTAGTCCTTCCAATGACCAGATTTTAGATGAACATGGGCGAGTATTCGGTGGCTCCAGCGGTCTCACTGGAGCACTCTGATTTTCCACATCTCACCTCGGTGGAGTGGCAGGCACTACATCGCCTCGCGGCGGTGTCTGGCGAAACTATTGTGACGTCGCTGCTGATCACAGCGATGCCTGATGATTAACGTGCCGCCATCCAAGACTTTACGGTGCGCGAGCTCGCCGAAGCTGATCGGCGAGTATTGACTCCCTCGAGCACTTCGCACCATGACGCTATCAAGATGAAGACGTCAACATACTCCGGTGACGGTCCGGATCGTCTCCCCTCAATCGCTGGTTTCGCGAGGCGGATATTGCAATAGCGTCAAGATTAATTGACGCTCCGACGGCCAAAGTCAACTTCCTGTTGTCTCGTCTTGCTGGAAAAGCCAAGTAATGGGCTCTCGGAAAGCTCGTCGTAGATGAGTCGGAGTTTTCTACGCTGGACGATATCCAGCGTGACTTACGACTGGATTTCGAGCCTCCTCAAGATGAATCTCGCTTGCCTGCAGATTCCTTCTCACTCCGACAGGGCAAGCTGTCGATGCGTGACTACGTGCAGAAGACACGTCATCTTGCTTCGTATATTACCACGCAGCCAATTGACATGGCTTCACAAGTCCATGTCTTTATTTTTGGTATGCAAGAGGGCATGACGCGTTACTGCCTCACACGTGCTGAGCCAAAGTCCCTCGAGGAGGCATTTGCCCTCGCGCTTCGTGAGGATTACACTGTCGCGTCGTCGTACCTGCACGCAGCGTCACAGCATCCCCGGACGTCTGGCCCAGAGCCAATGAAAATTGATGCAATTGAGTCCTCTCGTGGTCGCGGCAAATTATTAAGCCGCGAAATTCGCAATCTTAACACGATGAAGTGTTTTCGCTGTGGTAAAACAGGCCATCGTGCGGCTGTCTGTTGTGCACCTGCACCGGTGACTACGAACACAGCTGTCTCACGAGGAGACGCTGTGTCGTCGGTGGTCCCGCCAAGAAATGAGCGGTTCCAGTAGTCGTGGGGCGCCCTACTGGCAGAAATGGATCCCCGAGTACTCAGGTGGCAGCTCGGGCTCCTAGCCCCAAAGTGATTCATACTCACTTCAATGCCACCACCATGTGCGATGATTCGAGACTGATTATTATCAGTCTCATCGTCGCTGGAGTGAAGCGACCACTTCGAGCGTTGTTGGATTCTGGCACTTCCAACAACCTCTTTCGTGCATCCTGTTTTTCCCTTCTCCCGTCGACTGTCACGGTTCGAGAAGGTCCAGGTGACATCGTTGTCAAACTTGCCGATGGACAACCAAAACGTGTCCCGCGTAAAACAGTGGTTTTACCGTACACTTTCGACGGTTTCCAGAGCAACGACGATTTTTTGGTGTACGAGATGAACTATGCATTTGATTGCATACTTGGGATACCGTGGCTGTCACGGTATCAGCGGAAGATAGATTGTCTCTCTCGATCCGTCAAACGACGAAGCGGTTATGACGTCAGTGAAGTGTTTACTCATTTGTTGATCGCTTCATCCGATTGGCCTCACGTCAGGGTCGTGAACGAACTCGCCACGACTAGTAGTCAACACAGAGAGAGCGATGGCCCTCTGTGCGCAGTATGTTCCGTTACACTGACGGAGCCACACAACGAGGCGGTCGAACAGCGGTTCCCGCACACACAGACATCGGTCGAACAGGAGTTCCGATAAATATATAGACGGTCGAGCAGGGGATCCCTCATACAAGCACATCGGACGAGCAGAGGCTCCCGTTAAATATCGAGGCGGTCGAGCAGGGGCTCCCTCATACAAGCACATCGGACGAGCAGAGGCTCCCGATAAATATCGAGGCGGTCGAGCAGGGGCTCCCGCAAACAAGTGAAGCGGTCGAAGACGAGCTCCCGCTTTTGATTGACGAGAATGAGCGGACTATGGATCCGCATGAGACCGACGTGGTGGAGACCGAGCTCCCACGTCTAGAGGGGGGTACATCATCTTCTTGTGATAGCGACGTGCCAGTCTCGAGCAGGGGCTCGAGACGCAAGAGAAAACGCAAGAAAGGAGCACGCCGATCACCGAGACGACGAAATTCACGTCAACATGCTAATGCATTTGATTCCGTAGTGACGGAATCCGTATGCGCGCTTGAATATGTGGAGGGATCCCCACATCGTGGTCGCTACATTGAGGTAGCGAGTCCACCGTGCACTGCTGCAGATATCACATCTCTGCCAGACCTTACATGGAAAGACTTCCTTCATGACTTCAAGGCCGGCGACATCGAGCAAGTGTGCATCGTTTCAGCCACCGAAAGCAGCCAGTGAAGAAGTTCTGGAGGCTTGCCCGAAGAGCGCCGAGCCTAAATCAGCGCGCGAAGAACGCTTTGCGGCACAGTCTTGGGATGCTCTTCGTGCTTTGGGCAACCCTGTATACGATATCGCCCGTGAGTACGCCGATATTTTCCCGAAAAAATTCCAGCTGAGCTTCCGGCGGATCGTGGTGTGCGACACGAGATAGATCTCGTGCCAGGATCGAAATATTGCGTGACAAAGCAGTGGCCATTACCGCGCGACCAAGTCATCGCTATTGATGAATTTTTCGAGGGTCGCCGCAAGGCTGGCCATGTCCGCAAGAGTATCTCGCCACATTCGAGTCCGACTTTATGTGTGAAGAAATCCACCGGCTATTGGAGCATCGTGCACGCCTTCAACAAGCTGAATGACGCCACTATACCGGCTCAAACGCCTATCCCTCGAGAAGACATGGTATCAAATACCATGTCCGGGAGCGAGATCTACAGCGCAATAGATCTGACAGACGGTTTCTATCAGATCCTCATGAGGGACAGTGACATTCCGTTCACTGCGGTCAGCACCCCAAGCGGGATGCTTTGAGAGTGGTTAGTCATGCCACAAGGTCTTAAGAATGCTCCAGCTACGTTCAATCGGATGGTGACACAAGTACTTCACCCACTTCGCGACTTCGCGCCGAGCTACTTTGACGACATTTTTGTTCACAGCCGCGCTGAGCAAAAGCTCAGCGCTACGGAGGTACACCTTCGACACTTGAATCAGGTGTTTCAAGATATGCGCGAGAATAAATTGTATGCGAATTTGAAGAAATGTGTCTTCTGCGCTCTCGAGATTCCAGTACTCGGTTGCTACGTCATGTCCGCGCTGATCCTGAGAAGATCTCATCGATCTGTTCCTGGCCAACTACCAGGAACCAAACTGAATTACGTCAATGGCTCGGTCTGGCGAATTACTTGCATAAGTATACGAGGAACTATGCTGAGCTAATTCAGCCATTATCGACTTTTCTCAAGAAAGATGCAGTATGGTTATGGACGGCAGAACATCAATCTGCCTTCGACTCAGTAAAGAAGAGCTTGTCCGAGGCACCGGTGCTGATGTTACCTGACGACTCTAAGCCATTCCACGTCGTATGTGACGCGATCAATTTCGCTATAGGATGTGCCCTCATGCAATTTGATGACGAGGGTCGAGAGCGCGTCGTGAGTTTTCAATCACGACAGATGAAACCTGCCGAGAAAAATTATCCGGTACACGACAAGGAACTTTTGGCTATGCTTTACGCGCTAATCAAGTTTAGAGTATATTTGATCGGCGAAAAGATGTTTTCTATCTACACAGATCACGCATCATTGCTTACCGCCGTCAAGAGTCCTCACTTGTCCCAGTGTATGGCACGGTGGTTGTCATTTTTTGCCGAGTATAATTTGGTGGTGCATTACAAGCCTGGCAAAAATAACATTCTCGCTGACGCGCTTTCTCGTCGTCCTGATTACGATCCTCGGCGTGATATGGGTCATCAAACGGAGTATGTTGATGACGACGAAGATATCTGTGTGTGTTGTATTGAACTGGGACTTAATGCGATGATTTCGACCCCCGTGCTTTCGATCCGAACTCAGATCACTGAATCCTACGCGAATGATTCCTTCTATGCAATAATCATCAACTATATCAGGGACCCGAGCGAAAAATTACTCGCGAAGTTGACGAAACCAACACGCGACAACATCAAGCGTTACGCGCTTGACGGTCCGCTGCTGACGTACACGATGGACGTCTTTGATTCCCCGCGTGTCGTCATCCCTGCTGATGACGATCTTCGAGCCCGATTTGTTCATGAATTTCTCGACAGCCCAGTTGGCGGACACCTGGGTCGCGAGAAGACGTTTGCAGCTATTTCTCGCGTATTTTTCTGAATGTATAAATACATCCAGAAATGGGTGCGCTCCTGTGAAACCTGTCAGCGTGTGAAGCCCGCGCCGCCTTCACAAGCCCCATTGCGTCCGCTTCCGATTGCTACGGAAGCCTGGCGCTCGGTCAGCATGGATTTTATCTTTGGCCTTCCACCGGATGAACAGAAACGCACGGGCGTATTGGTTCTAGTGGATCGATTCAGCAAAATGGTGCATTTTGCTCCGGTCTCCGCCAACATTACGGCGGAGTCGACAGCGAAGATCTTTATTGATCTTATCTTTAGGCATCACGGCTTGCCAGAATCTATTGTTTCGGACCGTGACCCACGTTTCACTTCGGCTTTCTGGGACGAATTATTCCAGCTATTAGGAACGCGGTTGCTTATGTCTACGGCGGCCCATCCAGAGACGGATGGGCAAACGAAGCGTGTGAACAGTGCTCGAAGATATCTTGCGCAGTTATGCAACATCGTTCTCGTCATGGAGTTCGTTCCTTCCACTTGCAGAGTTTGCAATCAACAATGATGTCGATGCGTCGACCGGGTTGACGCCCTTTTTCGTTAACAACGCGAGGCATCCTCGCGTTCCGGCGCTATTTGCTCTCTCAGCTTCAGAGCACCCTGTCTCAAAGCTTGGTGGGGGAGTATCTACGGATGGAATTGCGCCGAAACTATTGATGATTGATTACGATGCGCATAAGGTTGCTGCCGATGCACCTAATACTGGTAATTTCGTGGCCAACGGCATATCGACTCCTGACGCGATGCTTTCCATCGCGTCTCCCGTTGCTAATTTTGCCCCAAAAGAGAATACGTCGCCTGTAAGTTCGGCTGCAGTAACCGAGTTTCTACTATTACGACAAGGAATTACGCGTTTTGTGCGTGATGCATTACAAGAGGCAGTCGACAAGCAAAAGGAGAATGCAGACAGAAGAGGTCGAAAGAATATGTTGACATTTCGAGAAGGTGACAGAGTATTATTATCAACAAGTGAATTACCGAACACCTCAATGACCAATTTGGGCGCTAATAAGTTAGCGCCAAGATATATTGGCCCATTTCGGGTAGTTAAGGTGCATGGTGACGCTTACACGCTAGAAATACCTGCATCTATGCGTTTGCACCCGACGTTCTACGTCGGGCTCTTCAAGGCTTACCTGCTGGCGTATCTCCCTTCGAATCTTCCCCGCTCTTCTGTGCCGGCTCGAAATCCGACATCCCTTGACGACGACATTGACGACGACTGATACCAAGTCCTGCCCGAACGCGTGCAGACTCGATCTGCTGGGGTCCTCCGAACGCAGTCATCTCAAGTTGACGTAGGCGCTCAACCAGTACCAGCTGCTCACGTCGAGTCCGCTCAGCAGCCTCAGTCGCAGCATCCGCACGATCTTGAGCTCTCTAAGCCATTTTGCGAGCATCAAGTAGGGCATTCTTCGACTCCTCGACTTCAGCGCGGAGTAGGGGCAGCTTATCATTCGACTGTACAGGCGCTCGATTGCGAGAATCGGCGCTCATCGCCAGAGGTCTTCCGTCGTGATGCTTCTCCTCCCTTAGTAGATGCATCGGGTGCGCGACGCTGGATTGTCGACCGTATTGTCGATCACGAGGATCACAAGCCCCAGGCGCCGAGTAATAACTCGGCGCCCATAGGAAGCATGTCGAGAAACATTACAGGGTTCGCTGGTTGGGATATTCCGCGGCGGACGATACATGGGAGCCATCGAGTACGCTGTCCCAAGATGTCCCGAACGTGTTCGAGGACTACGAGTCCCGTAGAAAGACGGTGATCGCGACCGACGCTAGCCGGTTCCATCCCCGATCTTGCGAGCCGTAATGATCGCGAGCAACTAAACCGCGACGACCTCCCGAGCGACTCCGAGACCGAGACCTATTACGAGGCTCGGGAGCATATAAATGATACGGTTGACGACCTCGGCTACGTGAATGCCGTCGGCGATGGTAAGGACGCGCTCTAACTCGCCGTAACTCGGACACCTGGAGCTCCGAAAGGCTTCTCTCATAACGGGCAATCCATGGACGAATATGATCGGGCATGCCTCGCGCACACACCAAGTCGTCCCATTCCTGCCGGACCGGTCGCGATCTGCCGACGTTGCACGTTGGACATCCCTCACGAATGTGGACGTAACAAAGGTTATACTTGTCACAAGTCATACGACAGATGCGCCGGCGCAAGTCGCCAATAACGTGTCTATCACGTGTTCCCTCGCGACCGTCTAACCAGGACGTGAAGAACGTTCCTTCACGTCGGCTCGCGTTCCAGCGCATGATGAAGGCACACCAAGACCTCTGCAACGCATCTTCGGTATATGCGTTGTTCGTCGCCTTGTCTCTCACTGTACGGTATCGCGTGAAAAGGTCCTTCATGACCTCCAGTGGTTCGGGTTCGACAGCACCTTCAAGACCATACAAGCGCCACGGTTTCAAGTCCCCATCCATGACCTGCGGCGCCTGCTCTCTACGGATTGTCGCTTGGTGATCCCAGTTCTGGTTGTCAGAGACATTGTTTCGTGGACGCATAGGGTCCATGCTCCTCAGTTAAGTCTAACTGAGCAGGTTCGGAGTTACGCCGTTGGTCGAGAGGAAACTTTCTGCGATTCGCGCTTACGTTGAGGTAAGCGCAACTTAAAGAGAGGGGTGATGTAATGGGTCTACCTATTACATAAGTAGTTATAGGATTAATACATAATTACATAAGTAGGCATAAGGCAGTATACGATTAGCGGATATTGCGCGTCATTTTATTATTGGTTTATCATTGGCGTGCCAGACCCAATAATTAACCAATAATAAATTGACTTCCATCCCATGAGCTAGGGAACATATTCGCACTTAATGCGAATTAAAACTAAAAAAAATAAAACAGAGTTATATTTAAGAGTTAATTACGAGCGCTTCCTCAACGCCCTTTTAGTGTAAGACGGTAACGGGTCCTTAGCCAGTTACAATATTTTTCAACGATGCACCCAAGAAGTGTATTTCTTTGGTTGCGAATATACACTTTTTGAGGTTGGCGTACAGATTATGCTCTCGTATAAGTGTAAGAACCTTATAAACGTGGAGGTGGTGGCCTTCAACGTCTGTTTTACCATACATAGCCCTGCTGTGGAGCAAACACATCGTCGAAGTCACTCGGTGCAAAATCGCGCATCAGTCTCAATAGATGTGTCTTATATCGATCGAATTTGGCTCTTGCCCTTGCGGCATCACCAACCACTCTTAGAGCATACCACTGGGAGTGCTCACTGCTGTGTACTGGATTCCCGTTCACACATATGGACCTGATAGAAACTGTGGTGGAGTGGATTCTCAAACAACGTGAGAGAACCACAAACACACACAGCGCCGGACTGCCGACTTACGGAGGGGGTACCCCGATACTGTGTCGTATTGGCCTTGGGTATCACCTTGTGTACCCGTCGGCTTGGCTGGTCTTGCTCCTCGTTAGACGCAGAAGGCTTAAAGACTTGGTCTTTGTATAAGACTTGGACTTTGTATAAGACTTGGACTTGGTGGTCCCCGAGTGGATATACTTCACTTGGGATCGGGTTTCTTAAGCTCAATCGACTTTAGTCGAGAGCGATGCACCTGTTACTATGTACCCCTTTGGTGGCTGACTGTTCTTGGTCCTTGGACCCCTTTGTGTTCTTCCCCGTAGGGAAACCGCTTCCTGTAGCGGGTCGTAGAGTCTTGACACTTACTTGACACCTCAGGCAACTATCCTGAGGTTCAACTTGCGTTGCTTGAGCCGTCTAACACCTGCTGGACGTCGGGGGGCCAAAGGGTATCTCGCCCGGAAGAGGTGAAGCGACGGAAAAGCTTAAAAGGGGCGCTTAAAGCTGCCACGTGTAATGCAAATTCGAGTGTGTTTATTTACCTTATTCTCTGTATGCTTTTCTTGCCTAACCTTAACCCGTTGATCTAGATAGTGCCCCGTGTCGACTCTTGGAAGAAGAACTGGTTCCTTGTTACCTGTACTTTCTGTAATCTTCGATATTCTGTGTACCGATTCTGCACCCTCGGACATGAGCCCCTGTACCCCTGGGCCCCTGGGCCTCTGGGCCCCTGTACTCTTGGGCCCCTGTACTCTTGGGCCCCTGTACCCCTGGGCCCCTGGGATTCTGGGCCCCTGTACCCCTGGGCCCCTGTACCCCTGTACCCCTGTACCCTGGGACTCTGGAACCTATTTCCGGGACCTGGGGCCTGTGCAGACTCCGCACGTCTGGGTCCTTATATTATTAATAAGGCGGGGCCTGGTGTGTGGTTGTAAATCCGCGAGGCCGGGTCGTGGTCACTCCCTCGGGGAAGTGACCAGAAATTATTTTTCTCTCTGTTCCATTTCCCTCAAACTCCAACTTTCCCTGGCACTTCACCACAGCTGTCCCCTGCGCGCTGGTCTTTCGAACTGCGGTAAGACCACGTGCACCCTTGTCCAAACTCTTCGAATTAACAGTAAGTGATCCTACGTCGTTTGGGTGGTTGCGTTCGCCAACTCACAAGTCTTGTATCCGTTAGTGACTTCTCAAAATCTTTTTATTGGCCTATGCCTCGAGTCCCCAGGCACCAGGCCCCTGAGCCCCTGGGTCCCTGTACCTCCGGGCCCCGGTACCCTGGTGCCCTGGTACTCTGGGCCCTCACAATACTTCGCAATCTCTTTTGTGCTGTCGCACTCTAGAATATAAGAGCTTGACCCCTTTGTAAATGTATGACAAATACCGCCTCCTTCTTGCATCATCTTGGCCTTCCCAAGATGAACTTTCCCCACTACTCTTCATGACTCTGCATTGCCTCGAATCGGTTCCGAGTAGCCTGCCTGCGCTCATAGTCCCTAAGTAATCCCCCGCAGTTGAGGTCCACCTCATCCACCCATGACGGGTCAGGATATCCTTTCCATTGTACCAGGTATTCACACTGGATCCGTCCGTACCGAGTTTTCTTTCCTATACGTCTGTCTAGAATCTTCTCCACTTCGTATTCGTCATCTTTCAGTTCCGCGACCCAACTGTCTTCTGGCAATAGAGCTTCATCAAAATCCACCCGGTTCGCTTCGTCTACCACCAACACCAATCTGGTCTATCCGGGTATTGCCGGACCAGCTTCAATTTTGAAACGTGTACCAACGGGTATATACGGTAGTCTGTTCCACTGATATTTAAACGGATGGCATAGTCACCCACCACTTCTCTCACTCGGAACGGCCCATGCCATAGATGTGCCAGCTTTCGAGCATACCCCTCCTTGACCCGGTCCAAGTATAACCAGACTTGGGAATACACCTCAATATGACCATCAACCACCTCCTCATTGTGGGCCTGGGCCCGACTTTCCATCGCAGATCGTAATAATTCGTTGGCTTGTTCTCTCGCTCTGCGATACTGATGTTGTACGCTATATCGCCATCGACGGGGCTCACATTCACGCCGCTTCGTGCTGCTCAACGGTATGGTGGCTTCTAGAGTACTTCGGGCATCCCAGCCATGTACCAAAAAAATGGCGTTTCCTTTCGGATCCGGTCCTGGGCCGTATTCAACGCGAAAGTGAGCCTTTCTGCATAGGCATCCCAGTCCTTCTGATCTACCTCGGACACATACATTTTGATGGACAGTGTAATGGTCTGTAACATTCTCTCTGCTGTGCCATTGACTTGTGGTCGATACGCCATAGTCGCCCGCTGTTTCTACCCCATTATGCGGTTGAAAGCACGAAAGAATCTGACATGAAACTGGGTTCTCTGTCGTGACGGATCGCCTCACTGTCCCCAAACCGACGGAATACGCACTCTTCATAACCTTCTGCCACGGCTTGGGCCGACCTCGACGAACTAGCCTTGTCAATAACATATCCCGTGAACAGGTCCACCCAAATCAACAGCTCGTTAATACCCCTGAACGACTTGGGCAAAGATGGGATATGGTCCATCGCGATAACTTGGAACGGGTGGGTAGCTTGAATGTTTCCTGGACTTCTCCCTCGTAAGGTGGGGCCACCTTTGCCAGTCTCGCAGTCTACGCAAGTGCCAGCATAGAGCTGAACACTCCGGAATGAGCCTTTCCAATGGAAATGTTTCCGGATCCGTTGGTATGTACGGCCAATTCCCTGGTGTCCCCCTTCTAGACTCGTATGGTAGTGGTGTAGAAAGTATTGTTGTAGACTTTCGGGTATAACTAGCCGAATCAACCCATCACGGTCCTCGTCTACTGTTCCCTGGTAAGGGCAGTATAGAAGAAGATCGTCATTATCCAAAGCGTAGTTCATCTCAATATTTCCACACCTCTGTCGATAAACTACTTCAGTTGCCCCGTAGGTACATCTTCAGATCACGTATCCACATCTCTTCACCCTGGGCTGATGCAATTCGTTCGATCCTTATCCGTT
Organism: Peronospora farinosa; assembly: GCA_947646735.1. NCBI lineage: Eukaryota > Oomycota > Peronosporomycetes > Peronosporales > Peronosporaceae > Peronospora > Peronospora farinosa. The sequence goes on along the minus strand of CANTFK010000947.1, from coordinate 160,039 downwards.
GCACCACCTTCTCTTGCAAGACTTTCGTCGGTATTCTGGATAGGTCCCGGGATCTCGTAACAGCTGTAACTCGCAATGCATGGTTCTAGTCCTTGGGTATTAAAAGCTCAGGTAGACGGTTAATTGCTTTGAGGTCCTTGAACTCTTCTTCCAGCACTATATCGACACCCTGTTGCTGGTGCAACGCCACGTTAGAAAGTCGGTCTGCCCTTTGGTTCTATTCGCGCTTCATGTGTAGAAACTCGTGGACGGGCCAGGACCTGAGTTTTTCCAGGGCCTTCGCCCGTCGTACCGTCAGGCCCTGCGCCTTACACTCGATTTCTCCTCGCATCTGTCGCACGACCAGGTTAAAATCTCCACACACTACCAGACGTCTACGCTCCAGGTTCTCCAGTAGAAGGAAGCCCAACAATAGGCCTTCATACTCTGCCTCATTTACTGTCGCTTCAGTCAAATATCGGGAAGCGGCGGCGACCACCGTCCATTCCGGGAGTTGCCACTCAATTGCACTGCAGGCCCCTACTTCACGCTTAACTCGTGCAGACCCATCAAAACTGACCACATAGAGGCTTTCCTCGGGCTCAACCGTAGGGGGAACCACCGTAATACTTTGGCGGGGGTGTTTCCTAGGGGCAATTGAAGACAAGATGGAGTCCACGTTTTCGCGAGGAGTTATGCTGGCTGCCAATGTCCCCAGTATTGCATCCTCGCCCCGCTTACACTTAACCACTTCTAACGTCCACTGAGACAGGAGTGCAGACCAGTTTCCAAGGCGACCTTGTAGACCCGGTAACCAGACTAACCACGCCAGTGTTGAGTGTCGGGTCAAGACCTTGATAGGTCGGGTGACCAGTGACGTGTAGCAAAGGTATAGTATTCGCATTAGCGCCAGCACTTCCTTGTCCACCAGCCCATAGTTGATCTCGTTTGGCTTCAAAGTCCGACTCGTGAAAGTTACCGGCATATACACCCCTTCATATTCCTGCACCAGGGATGCCGAGATGGCCCACTCGCTAGCACAGACGATAATGACAGATTCCCGGTCTGGATCGAAACGGCGGAGGATTGGGGCAGTGGCGATCTTATTCTTTAGCATAGCAAATGCCACCTGCACCCGGGCCCATCGGTCCTCCTCCTGGTCATCTCCCCATATGCCCCCAGTCCTGCTTATCCGGTTTCGTAATACGTGGTAATCCACTTCCCTCAGCTCGTACAGGATGGATGCATAAATGGCGTAGTCCTCCAGGAACCGACTGTAATAGTTGAGACTCCCGAGAAACGACTGCATAGCTTTCAGGGTAGTGGGTAACGGTAAGTCCACCAAGGACTGAAGTCTTTAGGGTGGGCCTCCAGCCCTTCCGCTGACACTTGGTGGCCAAGGCAATCTACCTTTTGACAGCCCCATGAGCTCTTAACCGCGCTGTTCGATAAGTTCCGCTTGTCACACACCTCCAAAAGTCGTTCCACTTTCACGCATAAGTCATCCCATGACTCCGAGGTCACCAAAATGTCGTCGATATAGGACCTACGTCCTAATATAAACTTCTTGAGGTCTCCCTCTGGATGGCCCACCTCGAACAGGTCCTCTGGTTTGTCAGAGCCCGGCTCTGAGGAAATCGTAAGAAATCCATATAAAGCATTATCCAGCAGCCGCTGATAGATCTGCGGCGCATTCTTCAGTTCAAACGGCATTCTTCTCCACTCAAAAAGCCCGAGCGGGGTTACAAACGCCGAGATTAAACGAGCTCGTTCAGTCATGCTGACCACCCAAAAACCGCTAGCCATATCCTGTGATCAGTACCACAGGGCCTTATCTAGGTCTTCCAGCAACTCATTCACGAGAGGCATAGGATACACCATAAGCCGCGCTAAGTCATTCACCATCCGGTAGTCAATGCACAGCCTGATATCCACCCCATTCTTCGTAACAATAATTACAATTGGGCTGGCCCATGGGGAGGTGAAATGCTGGATTATCTTGGATGACAAGAGGCCTTTTATCAGGTCTGCCAGCTTCTCCCTAAATTGAGGGGCCACCTTCCGTACCCGTTGGGCGAATGTCGCACACTGCTCCTCGAGCCGCCGGGAGTAATGCGTTACTCTTCCCATCAGCAAATGTCGTTTTCTCCATATAATCTGGCGGACGCGGTCTACCTCCTCCTTTGGGGTATATCCGGGGTCTGGGATCTGGATTTCTTCCAACATAACTTCGTTCGTGGATGGGGTGACCTCAGGGATAACAGGCCAATTTTTGTCGATATCTTCGGCACATAAAAATCCACTCTCGTGAATACAGACTTGGTCATCGGGAGTATCTACTTCAGCCTTGATAACCGGTAGACCCCCCTCTAGGTGGACTCTCTCCATATCGGTCCTATCCTTAGATGAGACTTCCTTGCCCACGCTAGCTCCAGTTGGTTGACCTCCATCGAGGGCCTCCCCTCCAGACTCCTGATCTGATGGTAATGACTTAGGGTCCCTCATCAGCGTTAACCACTGGCACTTGGGTCCCCGTCCGTAGCAACATCTTCTGTGGAGTCGTGTACTGAGGTCTCTCGACCATCGGACCTTGGTACACTTCTTCTTGAGTGGTTTCTGCATCCTCCTCGTCGGTGCTTGGTAGGCTATATTTTTATCATTCAGCGTACCTCCTAGAACCAACTGACACGAATCCTTGGGCCCGGGGAACCCAATCCTTAGCCAGCCAAATGCCCAGCTTGGTATCCTCGTGTAGGATCAGGTCCTTGTCACTCACATTGGTGACCCTCAAGAATTGGCGATGTCCATGTCCTTGGATCATCGTAGTTACCCATCTGTCTCCACGGGTCATCCATAATTGCTACTGGTCCGACGTAACCCTCTTCAGCGGAACCTCGACATATTTTGTTGCCGGTAAATTCACGTACTTACCCAATTTTACCTCAGAAATATGGTCACTATACAAGATCTTGCGACCTGTCAGCTGGATTCGAACTTCGTCTGGTAAGCTAATAGTTCCGTCCGCCATGTCCAAACGAATTCTAGCTGGCTCCATAATGTCCATTCTTAGTATCAAATCCTGGCCGGCCATGGACCCAACCCACACATTGGAGAAGTATACTAATACACCATTCAGTGTTATCTTGATCTTCTTTCACCCTTCCGTGGTGTAAACTTCTTCTCCAATGCACACGCACTCTTTATCTTTGCTTGTGATAATCTGGAAGCCTGCCTTGCGAGCAAAGGCGATATCCAAAATAGATATCTCGGCACCAGAATCAAACAGCAGATTCGCACGAATATTGTTAACTTTCCCAGAGGCCTTGGCTTGCTTAAACCACTTTCAATGGGGCGTGGTGTTTCCAGTATCCTCTTGACTCTCCCGGTAATAAGTTCAATGCCATCATAGTCTCTTCTTGGGAATTAACATGAGGTACACACGCATTGGCCACAGCAGCAACAGAATTAATGCAAAAGCTCGATGTATTTCCAATCAATTCATCCAACTTATTGACCTTCTCCACGGGGTGTTTCTCCACAAATGCATAAATGCAACAATTAGAACGCTCGTCTCGTACCAGATTCCAACCTGGCGAGCGTTCTAATTTAACATCTTCTCCGCCGCCTCGGGCAGCTGCCCTGCGTGCTTGGTCGGGTTGTACCACTGGCGAATTAGGTTGTAGAACTCTTCCATCGGACACTTGCCGACGTCATGAACCTTGCCACAACCGCGACACACAAACAGGCAGTGTTCGGCTGGGTGACCCTTCTTTCCACAGCACTCGCAAACGAGTCGCTTCCAACAGTCCAGATTCCCATGCTTCCTAGATCCACAATGGGTACACTTCGTCGCGGGTGCCCCTGGAACCACCTTTTGTCCAGGTCCCTCTACCATGCGTCGACATCGGTCTGGGTCTGGGTCCTGATGATCCCGGGGGCCATCTGCGTTCCTCGCCCTGCCAGTGTAAGGCTTACTCGCCGCCGCATAAATTCTTCTGAGGTCACCTTCTCCCTCAGACCCACTGGAGCTGGACCCTTGGTCATTTTCACTTTCAGAAGTGGCTCGGATGACTTGGACGGGTCTTTTCAGCTGACTCTTGGTGTGGTCTGGGGTGGTTGGAGCCTTCTGGCGAAACTTGCTGGACCCGAACAAGACCCTTCCTTGACGCGTCTTCGCTCTCTGACGAGCCAGCAGGACTTCCTCCAGGTCATCTGCATCAGAAAGTCTGAGCAATGCAAGCTGGTCCGCTAATTCTCGATCATCCAAGGTTTCCACGTAATGATCCACGTGTTCACGATTTACACTGGGGGGTCCACCCTATATATCTAGCTTGGCCCTGAGCCCTGCCACGTTCATACGGTACAGAATTCCAAGGGTGACTCATCGGCTCTCTTTCTGGCGTGATAATATTGACGGGCCACCGACACCCCCAAGCCGCAAAATTGTGCTTGGAACTCTCGCAGAAGCAGCTTCCAATCGACGCGTACCGTTAGACCTAGCTGTCGATACCAATTCTGAGCTGGACTCGTAAGCAGGGACTTAAAAATGAGACACTTCTCGCTGTCTGGTGCCTGGTCTCAGAGGAAAGCCGTCTTTACCTTAGTGCTCCAGCTTCTGGCACGATCTTCATCGTGGTCCCTTCCGCTAAATTCCTTCAGATCCGACGAGGCCGATACCCTAATGTGTGGAACAAGAGTAGGGGTTACTCCTGCCGTATCCGCGGCCACAGTCGCTCGCGCTGAAGTCATCGGGAACGTCAAATCATCTGGATCGTATTCATCATGGGTTGACCCCACAGACTCCATGTACACATCAGGGATATCGCCTAGTGGTCCCAGGCGCTCAATTCGCTGGGAGGACCTGGGATGAACTGGCCCTTGACCCTTCGTGGTGTGTCCCCTGTCCACTGCAACTTTTGTGGAGCCTTGCTCTTCAAGAAACTTGGTCATCGCCTTATCAAAGTACGACTGGAGCGCGCTAGGGGAAACTGACTCAGTCTTTGTTTCCTGATCCGTTTTTTTTCCATCAACCTTGGCTCCACTTTGCACCGGGCTTCCGTCTCCTCCTGTGTTTGGCGCTGGCCCCATGGGGATTGCTGTGTCCATATGGCCAGCTTCGCGAATTTGTGCTTCTAAAAACGCTGCACCAGCTGGACCCAATTGAATTCAATCCATCGTATCCATCAGGGCCGACATCATAGATGAGGTGGCTGATTCGTATTAAGACCTTGGTGACGATTCACCGAGTGACCCAGAAGGAGAGCCCACACCAGGTTCCGCTATCCTCCATCCTGACGGGGTACTTCCTTTGGGGGGAACTCCCCCACCAACGTCTTGAGGTGACCATGCAGGGTCACTAAGGTCTTCTTCAAGGTCTCGAACCCGAAATCGAAGAGGGTCTCAGCGGTGAAGTTCCCAGCATCCATCCCAGCTTCATGTAACAGATTCATTACGGCCTTGAGGACCTCCAGGTCTGTAGTCGTGGTGGGAATAGCCGTTATCGGACCGTGGACCTGGCCCAGAAGCTTGACCTTGAGCGCCTTCATCACCGGGTCCTTTCGAAGAAACTTCTTCAATTTATTCCGTTGGTAGGCTTCTTCCAAATATTCTTCTGTCCAGTCCTTACTAGCCACGCCTTGGCTATCTCCCGACTCGTCCGTCGTGTCTCCGCCTCTCGGTGCCTTCAACTTGGAATGCTTCTGCTTCTTTTGCTTGTTCTTGAGCACCTTTGGCTCTTGAGTGATGGGTCGGGAGACTTGCTTCGGGGTCCCTTGTTTTTTAGCTTTCGCTGTCAAACTTGGGACACCTGGACCATAATATTCATTATGGCACATATTGTCTTCTTCAACGAAGACATAAGGGGGAGGATTTTGTGGTTTTCTTCATATTCCACCTTGACCTCAATAGCAGAGCTCCTCCCAGGGCTCTGCAGGTCCTCCGATCCTTTTTCCTTCTTTCTCACTGGCGATCCGGTTTCCAGTGTCTCAGTTGTCCCTTAGTCTATCTTGCCCGATGTGTTTTCTTCTTCGTGGGACTCATGGTGAAATCCCGCGTCTCCAGAAATTCAGGGCACGCGCACCATTGTGGTGGAGTGGATTCTCAAACAACGTGAGAGAACCACAAACACACACAGCGACGGACTGCTGACTTACGGAGGGGTACCCCGATACCGTGTCGTATTGGCCTTGGGTCTCACCTTGTGTACCCGTCGGCTTGGCTGGTCTTGCTCCTCGTTAGACGCAGAAGGCTTAAAGACTTGGTCTTTGTATAAGACTTGGACTTTGTATAAGACTTGGACTTTGTATAAGACTTGGACTTGGTGGTCCCCGAGTGGATATACTTCACTTGGTACCGGGTTTCTTAAGCTCAATCGACTTTAGTCGAGAGCGATGCACCTGTTACTATGTACCCCTTTGGTAGCTGACTGTTCTTGGTCCTTGGACCCCTTTGTGTTCTTCCCCGTAGGGAAACCGCTTCCTGTAGCGGGTCGTACACCCGCTGACACCTCAGGCAACTATCCTGAGGTTCAACTTGCGTTGCTTGAGCCGTCTAACACCTGCTGGACGTCGGGGGGCCAAAGGGTATCTCGCCCGGAAGAGGTGAAGCGACGGAAAAGCTTAAAAGGGGCGCTTAAAGCTGCCACGTGTAATGCAAATTCGAGTGTGTTTATTTACCTTATTCTCTGTATGCTTTTCTTGCCTAACCTTAACTCGTTAATCTAGATAGTGCCCCGTGTCGACTCTTGGAAGAAGAACTGGTTCCTTGTTACCTGTACTTTCTGTAATCTTCGATATTCTGTGTACCGAATCTGCACCCTGGGCCTCTGGTCCCCTGTACTCTTGGGCCCCTGTACTCTTGGGCCCCTGTACTCTTGGGCCCCTGTACCCCTGGGCCCCTGTACCCCTGTACCCCTGTACCCCTGTACCCTGGGACTCTGGAACCTATTTCCGGGACCTGGGGCCTGTGCAGACTCCGCACGTCTGGGTCCTTATATTATTAATAAGGCGGGGCCTGGTGTGTGGTTGTAAATCCGCGAGGCCGGGTCGTGGTCACTCCCTCGGGGAAGTGACCAGAAATTATTTTTCTCTCTGTTCCATTTCCCTCAAACTCCAACTTTCCCTGGCACTTCACCACAAAACCATCCATCAGATCCATGGACAAAAAGATGGTATACCATCGATGAATACGTCCTTCCTTGGTATCGGCGTTTGCGTCGGTATCGTTGCAGCGTTCAACTTGGTGAATGCGTCTACCCTCCTGTGGCCTTGCGCACACAGAAGGTCGGAGAGCTGTGAGGGAAGCTAATTTCCTCACACAACCCGCAGCTACGTGATCGAGAGAGAACCTGTCGATCGCCTCGACCTGTTCTCAGGCACTGATTCATGACACTAAAGCTTTTGCCTGGAACGAGGTAGATCTCGCGTCGAGTACATTTGTCCTTAATTAGATCGCATGGAAGGAATCCAGGAATACATCCGCGAATGTGACCAAAATCTTGTACAAAGGATTTGACGTTAGTGTCTCGCAGGATTGAGATGTGTATCACTCAATTCAAATCTCATCAAGGACACTTTCGTTCATATATAAGCTGCTGAGAACCGGTTCGTTATCAATAAATACCGTTGAAGACTAAATATCGGTCACGTACTAGCTCTTCTACGAGTACACAGATCTGCTTGGCATTGCCACTACGCAGATCGCGCAAGAACCTTTTAGGTTCTAGCGTAAGCAATTGAGTTATCTCTGAAGTCAACTTTGGAGGCGCAATCAGATCAAGTTTACAAGCGCCTAAATTTTATCCCTCATTAATTAAGACGTTCAACGTCTCGATTACCTCCTAGGACTTATTCCCTTAGAGCACTTAATAATAATTCCATCAGTGGCTGTTTTCTGGAGACTTCGTTCCTTAGGATTGATAGGCTTACCCCTTCACCCTTTTCTAGCTGTAGCAACCACATCAAATATGTAGCTGTAGCAACCACATCAAATTTTTCATCCAGATTGAGTACAATGAATCATCATCGTACTATTGTGTAGTGAGATACCACTTCACGCTTCGTTACTGTTACGGATGCGACCGTTGCAAGGCGCACCGTCATTTCTCATAAGAGGGGTCTCGTGCTTAACATATATGAGTCTACGATCATCTAGCGACTCCAGTCGAACAAAGTTGTTTGACGCCCCACAGTCAACTAAGGCGCGAAGTGACATGTCTTTCTCATTTTTCTCATTTTAAGTTGATTATATACCTCATAATTAGGGCTGGTAACATACAGTGACTGAAGATTAGGACCAACTATCGTCAGAATTTCCTCATATTCTCTTAACGTTGCTGAATCAGTAGGGCCCTCCGCTCCTAATGACCCGACCGTTCTTGATGGCCCACCACGTTGTTAAGATTTCGAAGCAGCGTAAGGCCCACGTCTCTGGCCCTTCTTGGGAAATAAACGGTCGTCACTCCCAGTGTTGTGAGACACTTGGCGTAGAGCACTGCACTCATAAGCGTAGTGACCCATCTTTTGACAGATATTGCACTTTTGCGATCGCTTGCATCCTGGAGAGAGAGGTCCCTCGCTCTCTACATAGTAGAGGTCCATTGGTTCTGGACCTCCGCCCTCCTGTCGTCTCGGTGTACGATAGGATTCCGAGCGAACATGAGCCTGTTACAGGATGAAATTATCTTATTCTGTTGTAGAGATCGCTTGACTTAAATTCCATGCTGAACAGGTGGGTCTTAGCGAGACCACCCGTCAGACCCTTAATGAACACAATAACCGGTTTTGCTCATTAATCGGTTTCAGGACGATACAATTTTGACAAGGTATCGTGTGTGTAGGGCGTAAGCGTGTATATTTGTTACGCTAGAGATCCAAAGATCTGAGCTCTTGGACCTGTTTCAGATCCAGGAGCTCAGATTTAGCCTTGATATCGGCACGAGGCGGTTCAAGCGTAATGTAAAGCCGCGCATTAAGGACGTCATATGTCGGGAAAACGTATGAGTCATGCAAGTTGAGCCCTAAGGACCAAGGTTTGTCACGTACAGGCAAGGTCGACATGGACAACTATACCATCATTGCATCGTCTTTGATGCGAAGGGCCTCGATGGCATCGTCGAATCGACAACCCATTTCAACAAGGAGTTAACTTCTACTGTCTTTTACTTGAAGACATCAATCCATAAGAATTTAGGTCGACGCATATGCGTCGTCCCGGCAGCAGAAGCACCTGCTTATCGCTGTCTAAAATGTTCAGACTGTTGAGAACCCTTCTGCCTCAACAAGTCAGCTTGCTGAGCGTCTTGATCTCTCATCAGGTCAGCCTGTTTAACACCTTGCTCCCGTAGCATATTAAATGAACTTGCCGATGGTTGTATGTTGCTCGCCTCCACTAAGAGAGAGCACCATGGCGTCGACGGAGGCATCGCTGACGGTTTCAGCCATATGCTGTACCGCCTACCATTCGAGATTATTAAAAAGGCGGAAGTCATCACGCAATACGTGATGACGTTCTACATCCGTTGATGTCATAGCTTATGAGTCGTTAGTTGTTGAAAGGACCACAGGTGTAACGTGGCACCCTTTGAATATATCGAAAACAGTATCGTCTTCTTAGAATTGTAAAATAATCTATGGCGTGGTATGCTAAGGTTTAAGTGGTCGTATAGATGTGTGAGCACATATGTGCGTACGTGTGAGACGTGCTAATGGTTGAAACCTCGCCCCATTCGGCAGTGCCGTGGGACAGTTTGCATTTTCCCACTGGGTGCTGTGAGTCCATTAGTATGGACTTTGTAATTGGCCTACCGAAAGATTTGCATGGCAACACAGGTATTGTGGCCTTTGTTGACCGTTTGAGCAAGATGGCTCACCTAGCGGCTGTACCAGACTCGATCGATGGAGAATGTACAGCGGAGCTGTTTATCGATCGAGTATTTTGCCAACACGGCTTGAAGTGGCAATTGTTTCTGACCGTGACCCTCATTTCACGAGTAATTTTTGGAAGCAAATCTTTCAGATGCTTGACACACGCTTGGTCATTTCCACAGCAAATCATCTGCAGACCGATGATCAGATTGAATGCGTTAATCGCGCTGTTGAAAATATCCTCCGCAGCATTAACACCTTGGCGTTGGAGCTCTATGCCCCCTGTTGCTGAGTTTAATCATAATATAGCTGTGCAAGCCACAAGGGTCTTCAATTCGTTCTATGTGAACGACATCACACACCCACGCGTTTCGTTCACACTAATACTCCGTATCTGAGTGTCATCACTGTCAATTCTTATTTAGTGGTCCCGCTACACCACCCTTCACCTCTCTATCTTCTTTACACTATACAATTAAATATAAAATAATAAACCCGTCACTTTTCATCTGACACACATTATTTGATGAAAGACATTCAGGACTTGTCCATTACTCCTATGTTTAGTGTTACTTCAGTTGCTACACAGAATGCAATGTACTTGGTCGGGCGCTTCTGCTGGTATACAAAAATCTTAATTTACAATTACTTCATATTAAAAAAACAGCCAGTAAACAACCAGGAATCGCCAAAGCAAATAATATTTTTTGTACAAATGAAGCAAATATTCGAACACTTTCACGTGTTTTACGGGCACCGGTACCTCCGACCTGATCAGACACCTGCGAGAGCAACACTATATAAATCATGATAAACCAAAAACAGCGGAAAAAGTCGCCGATAATGAGACTTTGGATGGATTTCTTCATCGGAGCGGAAAAAGACTGAGGGGCATTAAGACGCACGTATACTAGATGATTTAGGTAATGTATCATTTCAATACTGTACTCTTATTAGCTGCTAATTCGTGCCCACTATTAATTATAGGAAGTCCTCACGCAACATTTTTTTGAAAACTTGTATTGTAGAGTATTTGCGGACGCAGATATTGTCTGGGCAGTTGTGGAAAGGAAAACATTCAATGACCTTCTGGCATTATGCAATTCAAGAACTTTTACAATAATGATAAAGCGAAAGGCGCTTACCGAGCACGCATCTGAGATGCATGTCCGGATATTACAAAATATAGCGCAAGTTATTCAATGTGTTTTAGTGGACTTAAACTATATTTGTAACAGGCCATCTAGTTACACGTAAACATTAATTAGTATACATAATGTTAGGTCTAAAAGTATTCATGATTACTTTTAGACCTGTCACTTGGGTGTGATACACAAATGTGATCCACCCTCGTGAATGTGATATCCATTTATAGATTCACATGAGAAGGGATGACGATAGTTGAAGCTAGGCATCGCGACGTCTCAGAAGAACGTCAGTTGCGATCTTAAATCTAGATTTAATTTCATGCGACAGGATACGCTTCTAAAGAGTCGCGTATCCGATCTATAAATACATATATATATATATATATATATATATATAGCCAATCAGTAGTTAAATATATATTTAGTTATAATTCATTAAATATAGCTCAGTCTTGAATTTGCTAACACCGAAGCACCACGCACGAGAAGCTCTAAAAGCTTCTGCGTGAAGTCGGTGACTTGTTGTTTAGCAGTTCGCTGCACTCTCGCTTAAGCGAGAGGCAACTGGTGGTACGACTGCTTAAGTCGAAGGTAAGACGGTCTAACCGCTTCCTCGCTTGTGCATAAGGTGTGTGCTAGTAGTCACGTGATGCGTCAGCACCGTGCCTACGCGCCCCATTACTCTGACGATGTATTCGTGCATAGTAGGGCGGAGGAAGGCCTGAGCGCAATAGAGTCGCACAAGCGCCATTTGGACGCTGTGTTGCAGACTCTAGATGAAGCCCACTTATACGTTAATTTGCAAAAGTGCGTAGTAGGGGTCTCCGAGATACCTGTTCTGGGCTGCATCTTAGGTACACATGGTGTACGAGCAGACCCAGAAACGGTAAAGGCTGTCAACGAATGGCCAGTCCCACGACACGTGAAGGATCTGCGCCAATTCCTTGGGCTCGCTAATTACGTGCATAAGTATGCGGAGCAGACTTAGCCATTGTCTGATCTTTGAAAAAGGATACATAATGGACTTGGTCAAAGGAACAAGAAGATGCGTTCACACCAGTGAAGCAATCTCTTGTAGAGGCACCGGATTTGGCATTGCCAGACGCGGATAAGCTCTTTAGCGTCGTCTGCGATGCAAGCAATTTTGCAATCGGCAGCGCGCTCATACAGAAGGATGACAACGGTGTTGATTGTGTTATTTCTTATCAGTCTCGGCTTTTAAAAGCTGCCGAGCTGAATTACCCTGTGCATGACAAGGAGCTACTTTCAATAAAGTATGCCCTTGTGAAGTTTCGGGTGCACCTCTTGGGCAACGAACCTTTTGTGGTTTATACGGATCACGCATCACTGCGGACCGCTATATTCACCGCACCTCTCGCCGAGAATGGCGAGATGGCTACCATTCTTATCTGAATTTATTTTAAAGTTGAATATAAGCCGGGTAAATCGAATATCTTGGCTGACGAGTTATCGCGCAGACCAGACTTCAGGCAAGACGCCAGGAAAGTGTGTCTCGTGCGAAAGAAAAAGTTGAGTCGTCAACACTGGCAGTTATGAAGGCATACCATGTGAAGAGCTCAATGACCTCCGATATCAAGGAGTGTTACAGTCAGGACGAAAATTGTCGCCTGCTGTTGGATCATTTTGGTAGAAGAAAGGTTACCCTTCCGTCGCACCTAAAAGCGATGCTGAGTCGCTTTAGCTACAGTGATGGCCTGTTATGGCATCAACTGTCACCCTGTGATACCTTGAGAATCTATGTCCCTCATGACACCAATCTCAAGCTGATGATACTTCACGAGTGCCATGATGCGCCATCTAGTGGACATCTGGGCCGTGAAAAGACATTCTTACGAGTGGCAGAGGAATTTTGGTGGCCACACCTATATCGGTGGGTGGCCAACTATATTCGCTCTTGCGAAGAGTGTCAGCGCATAAAGCCTGCACCTTCGAACAGTGCGCCACTGAAGCCACTGACGATTCCAACGGATTGTTGGAAGTCGGTCAGTTTGGACTTCATGTTTGACTTACCGCCTGACCATAAAGGCAGGACGGGGATCGTCGTCTTTGTAGACAGACTGAGCAAGATGGTGCATTTGGCACCATGTAGCACCGAGATCTCAGGAAAAGAGGCTGCCCTCTTGTTTCTGGATCACGTGTACCGACTACACGGGATTGCCGAGTCAATAGTATCGGACCGGGATCGGCGTTTTACGTCATGTTCGACATGTGTATGAGCTGCTGGGTAGCAAGCTCCACATGTCCACCGCTGATCATCCCCAGACCGATGGCCAAACAGAACGGGCCAATAGAGTCGTGGCGGATGTGTTGCGTACAATAGCGACTCCCAAAGAATGGAGCAAGCAATTGCCATTGGTAAAGTTCGCTATTAATAAAAGTGTTCACGCCAGTACGGGTGAAACACCGTTTTACATTAATGGACTGCGTCATCCTCGAACGCCAGTCTCGTTTGTACGCAGCCCGAGTCTTTGTGAAGGAGGGACCCTCACTTCGCTTGGTGCGAATGACAAAGAGGGACAAGGTTTCCCTAGTGACACTGCTAGTTTAGCAGTGGTCACGACACCTATAGGTGTCACTGAGGAGGCACGGCAAGAAATGCCAGTGCTCCTTGACGATGACACTATAGTGTTATCAACAGCGTCGACCCATGAACGACCTCTTGGAGGCGTCATCGGCGAGATGGATGCTAAAAGCGTGAGCGAAGCTCAGCGCTTTGTGGATGAGCAATCAGCCACCACACGTTAAGTCCTTGACGTGATGGCAAGCGCACAGGACAAGCAAAAACAATATGCAGACCAGCATGGTCGCAAAAACAAGGAACACTTAAGTGTGGGGGACAAAGTGCTATTAAGTACTGCTACCCTACCTAAACATGCAATTCCTGTACTACCTGGTGGTACTACTAAGCTATTGCCCCGATTCATTGGGCCCTTTACAGTGGTTGAAGAAGTTGGAGATCTAAATTATAGACTCACTCTCCCACCGTATATGAAGACGCACCCCGTATTTTACGTGGGTCGTCTGAAACGGTATGTTGATCTAGAAGAGATCATATTTCCACATCGGTCTAACGATACCGATGGTGACGTCGTCTGTGAGTCGAGCGTCGCGAGCGATCAGGCGATGAGGAAGCCGAGAGGATCCCCATATACGAACGAGGCGATAGAGGACTCGGAGATCGAGGAGGAATCCGCGCTTGACGCGGGTCTCTCATCACCAGTCGCTCTAAGATGTCCAAATCGGTCTTCAGGCGGTCATACCCCTGACGATCCCTCGCCCTCACATCGCGCAGATCCGAGTTCAGTCGCGAGACTTGAATCTCGAGATCTGCCACCTGCCTCTTCAGCGCAGCGGACTCAGTCTGCGACTGAACAGCAGCAGGGTAGGCAGCCGCGAGTAGGTGGGCGTAATCGCCACTCCTATCGGGCGCCACCTGTGTTGGTGGACACGGAAGGGAATACGCGCTTCCTTGTTGGAAGGCTGTTGTCCCACCGGTTTGTGAAGCGAAAGCTTCAGATCCTTGTCCAGTGGAAGGGTCACCCAACGAGCTTTGACTCGTGGGAGCATGTGGACGCTTTGCGCGTTGACGTGCCTGGGCTGGTGGCTGCTTATGTGAAGCAGCACCAGCTGTCTTCTTTCTGCTAGGTCCGGAAGGACTAGCAGAAGAAGCGTGGCGAGAATTAATTGGGGGTCGCTTACCACACAAGAATTCATGCGCACGCTTCATGGCGAAGCTGATTCGCTGCTACCGTTGTTTAGTTGCATCTACATGCAAGGTAACACGGCACCGAAGATCAGCTTCATATTCGTCGGCTGTATCGTTAGAACGCAGCACGACTGGAATTGGGAAAGCACGACCAATTGCTGTGCTTTGCTCTTTCCACACGGGAAAGACGCTATAAAACTTGTGAGCGTCAATATTTGCACGCTGTAAAAGGGCTGCACTAGACCCATCCGAGTTCATCCACTCATATGGAGGTCGCATTGGTGGAAAGCCACCACTCACGTAGCCGCCCTCGTGACGGCGGGCTAGTGAGGCCGACGGTGTACTTGGTGGAGCTTTGAGCTCACACTCACCTGAGTCTGACTCTCCAGTATAGATTGCCAAGACATCAGCTTGAGGAGCCACATCTGACTGAGTCGCGACTACTCCTTTCGAAGTAGCGTGCTCAGTCTTAGTCGCTGCGCTCGTAGGCGCAGGCGACGAGGTTTTACCTTCGCTTGTAGGAAGCATAGATGCTCCCTCAAGGACGAGTGCCTTAAATGATGGGGACATGTGTCCCATCAATGCGCTTTGCTCATCGCCACTATGGGGTGATGGCAGTGGCGTCCTCTCATTGTAGTCTACAATAAGAGATGGATCTTCATCCACATTATCGTGAGATGGAAGATTCACCTCAGTGCCTGAAGCACTTTGCGACGGCTACGATAAAACGTGGCGCGTGCGCTTAGTGCTGGACTGCATGGGTGCCTTTGCAGGCGACCCATCAGCCTTACAACGTTTCGGTGCCATGAGTACTGAGCAGATTAAAGCGGCGCGTTTATAACGGCTCGCAAGTCACTATGTCTCCTAGGCGATGTTTTACAAAATGTAAAAAATCGTTCTAAAACGGGGGATGGTGTAACAGGGCATCTCGTTACACGCAAACATTGAGTAATATACATAATGTTTGGTCTAAAAGTATCCATGATTACTTTTGACCTGTCACTTGGATGCGATACACAAATGTGATCCACCCTCGTGAATGTGATATCCATTGATGGATTCACATGGGAAGGGATGACGATAGTTGAAGCTAGGCATCACGACGTCTCAGAAGGACGTCAGTTGCGATCTTAAATCTAGATTTAATTTCATGCGACAGGATACGCTTCTAAAGAGTCGCGTATCCGACCTATATACATATATAGCCAATCAGTAGTTAAGTATATATTTAGTTATAATTAATTAAATATAGCTCAGTCTTGAATTTGCTAACACCGAAGCACCACGCACGAGAAGCTCTAAAAGCTTCTGCGTGAAGTCGGTGACTTGTTGTTTAGCAGTTCGCTGCACTCTCGCTTAAGTGAGAGGCAACTGGTGGTACGACTGCTTAAGCAGTCGACCAACCTCCTAACCACCCTCGCACGCGAAGGTAAGACGGTCTAACCGCTTCCTCGCTTGTGCATAAGGTGTGTGCTAGTAGCACGAGGCAACTTTATAGAAGTGCCCGTCTACAGACGACATCTTTCTAATTTTAATAGTGCAAAATACCATTCTGGTTAATTAAAAAATTGGACAAATTTGGGAGTGTGGGCTAAAAGTGTGGGATATCTAACGCTTTCCTTTACAAAGTACTAAAAACATATATTACGAAACCATTTAGTATATTTATTTCCTGCACATAAACTTCCAATTACAAATCTAGACGCAAGAATAACGAATAAAAGCCACAAAAACACTTGTAGAAATGGCAGACTCAGACCATTTGTCCAGTGAAGAGCTCGACGCCCCTGGGACTATAAACGAGTATGGTCTTGAAGATTTAGCTCGTCTGCCTCTTCTCGAGCAAGTACATCGGTTGTACCATGCCATTCAACACAAATATCCCTATAAAGAGGTGCGCATGACCATCAGAACCTTATATGTATATATAAAATTTATATCAACTCCTTATCTATTGTTATTTTACTGCAGACTAATGCATGGAAGGCTCTTCCATTGGACCAAAAAATGAAAATGCTGAATTATATTCGTGACAAGCGGCAACGCAAGCTGCAAACCAATGCAGAATCCAAACCAGAGACTAGAAGAGAAGATGACGTGAAAGCTGAAGAAAAGGAGCCTTTACTGGACCCAACCTTGGCCGTCACGTCGGATCCGTATCTTAAAATGCTGCAGCAACGAAGCTTACGTTCAGCAGGTTCAGTGGTGACTAAAGGAGACGAAACGGCTGCTTTACCGAGACACCCGAACAGTGCATACGTTGCACCGACAGAGGTGCCTTACTATGCACAAAGGAAACCCAAGCATAAACCGCGGTGGCAGGTTGCTGAAGGCGAGTTTTTTGAGGAACTTTGCGCATGTGGATTGAAGCACGATACTGGAAAAGTAGGAAAAAAATCGTCGTTGATGCTGCACACTATTAGCTCCATGATGAGCACCTTTGGTGACAGCACAAAATCCTGTGTGGCTACTGTGGAAGAAGTGCAGGCTCTTGGTGAGATAGCTATCTTAGTTTCTAGTGTGTTATGCGGTGATCAAGGATTAACGTGTTGTCGTCAATATGGTAATTAGTTGGCGATCACATGCGGAGGGTGTTAGGCACAGTAGATTCGGAAGTGATTGCAGCCTCATCTTGTCTGAGAGTAGGCTATGCTTGGATGTATCGTTTGCGTACGGTATTGCTAACATGTACTGTTGTAGACACTTGTTGAAATTTTCGACGATGAGGCCATTTATTATGGACGTTGGCGGGAATTTCGTGGTGAGACAAAGCACGCGGAAAATGAACTAGAGGATGTCGAGGAAGAGGAGCTGGCGGAAGAGCTAGATCTTTTTGCTGTATCCGAGACTGACGACGTATTCAAAGAAGCGTTTCTGGTACAGTGTCTTAGTCAACAATCAAGCAAAAGTGCTCTAGTGCTGATCTAGTTCGATTTTGATACTTGGTTCCATCCAGGAACGAATACGCTTTGCTGACGAGCGTACGAAAAGGATGGACTGGTCTATATACGACATGTTTGCAAGAGGTCGCAAACTTAATTTCATGAACAACAAGGCGCAGCAGTTTCGTCAATGGTTGGGTCTAGGAAAGATCTCACGCGCATCACTCGAGTTTCTCAATTTTGTCGCTTACCATAAGTACGCTCGCCTTAGTAGGCTCCTGTGCTGATGTGGCTCAACTAACTCTTTGCATGTTCGTGTTGATATAGTATTGGCCGATTAGTGGAGTTGGCAATCAAAAATCGAACAGGCGGAGAGCTACGACAACTGGAGACTCCCTTGTTGAAGGATGACATCGAGCAAGTCTTGTCATACTATTTATTGCCTTCCTACATGTACATTTGACTAAGTGTCATACTTCGTTCGGTATCATCAGGTCTGTGGCACTCTCGTTCCTCCCAGCCCAGCGTCTACCTCAACTCATCGACCGAACACTCCCCGTAGCTGCTAAAACACGACGGGTTGGCATTAGTGCTGCCAACAGTAAGAGCGTCCGCGTGGGACCGAAGCCAAGGATATCTTCAGAGGCGACACCATCCTTATTAACAACAGACGAATCAAAAGCGGAAGCAATAGGGACGAGCAAGCCGACCATCGCTTCTTCAAGAGTCAGGGCCAGACCCACGAGACTCAAAAGGCTGCGGTAGTTTTTCGCAGTGACAAGCAAGACGAAATCATGGTGCAGCGTGGAATGTAGCGGCTATGAACTGTGCATCCCTTATCAGATCATTGCAATGACATTTAGCGTGATTATCTACTTGTATAACAAATCGGCATGAAGGGTGTTCTGTCCAGGCTGTGGTAATGTCTCGCTGCTACAATTGGAGCTTCCATTTTTCAACCCAGATGACAGAGCCCGGCTGATCTCGGACACGCGTCGCGGCCATTTCATGGGGTTGATATGGTCAGTACCTAGTGTTGTTCTACTCCGACCGTTAATAGTTCACCGTGGCCCCGTTCATGCGAACCGAACTGGCCTCAAGAGAGGCAAATGCTTGGCAGCGAAAAGTAGTAATGGATCCTACTGCATGCAAGGGCAGCTCGCAGTACAAGCCCACTCATTATATGCGGTGCGCACGTCCAGCATGAGGTCACAGCTGAATCCATACTTCATGTCCTCTTATCGTGGATACCTGGTGTAGCATCTAGTCATATCGTGGATACCTGGTGTAGCATTTAGTCGCGTCGTTACCGCGCTTCTTGCGGTATCGCATCAAATTAGGATGCATCTAGTGCACGTTTCACTGACCACGATGCTCACCCACGAGGTTACCAATCACCCGAACGACAATGCTGGTGAACATCGTTTATCTTGACGCAACAGGATTAAATGTAACGGGTTATCAGGTGGAGGATCTTTGCAACAACATGCAACTCATTGCGTCAGCTGTGAGTTGATACCGTACGTTTCCTGTTGTTGCAAAGACTTTCTACTTGTTGATTCACTGACTTGTACAGCTGGTAAGAGCTCTATGACCGGGAAGAGCGTCCGCGGGCTCAAAAACTACAAGTCTATTACCGCCTGCACTGTGTGATCCATAGTCATTGGTGGTATCTGTAACACCCTCATGGACCCATCAAACGGTGTTGGCCTTGTATGCGCCAGTGGGCAAGCAATTTTGACAAGGACACGTGGAAGATTTGGTTGAGGGCTAAACATCAATTTATGTTAATGGCTTTTTGCCTTCCAAACGTCAAGCACTTCAACAAACGCTCATGTTCAAATCGAGTTTCAGTGCAGCAGATACGTGACAACCATTAATTGACTAAAATTGTTGTGTATTGACTGATTTCGTGGTCTGATTTCGCTGCTGATAGCACACTATTATCGTATCGTAGCTAACTCCAAGCAAATTAAACTTTAACAGTGTGAAGCACGTGTCCAGATTAAAAAAAATCGTCTGAAGCCCGTCAACTTTGAACACATTGTTACACTTTGCGCAGTAGCTACTGTAATAATACGCATCGGAGAGTAGGTTATCACATGACGCGAAATCACTTACTTCGTATCGTTTTTTTGGACGAGAAATACAATGTAAGTCGACATGCTTCGAACCTCGAAGTATTTCGACTTACTATAAGTCACAACCGCTTTTTACCTTCTTCCATAGATCAATTGTTTTGACGAGAGAAACCCTGTCGCCTACCTGAATCGTGGCCGACGTTGCCACCAGCATCGACCGCGTTGATCCCACTGCTTCAGTCTCCTGTTTGGAGAGTGCGTTATATCGTGTTAAGTCTGCGGCGTGTTTCCGCTGCTGACTTGTTCTTGTGTGCAAACCGCCGACGTCCACCTCTTGATGGTACTGTGATCCATTCGGCTACGGTTGGGGTGGTGCGTTCGTCGGGACGGAAGTTGTAACTCTAGTGCAATTGTTGACAGTGGGTCTATGCGTAAAGACGCCTCTGCTGGGTCGGAGTCGGCACGTCCTCCGACGTTGGCTGAGGTTCAAGCCCTCTTTTCAAAACCTCCGTCTTCTCTTGAGAAATGTTCCACCTGGTGGTCGCCGCCGCCTTTATTTGAAGTTGGTGGATGTGCGCGGTATCCAAACGCCGATCGAAGAAGAAAAGAGGAAGCGAAATTGCGATTGCCGTTATGGTTGTTTTTATATTTAGAGTATGTAAACTACCACGAGCTGGGATGCTCTGAGTGACGGTCAAGATGTTACGGGACTGTCAGGGGAAGCTTATGTGAAAGAAGATGGTGTTATCACTAGGAAGGTGAAGAAGATCCAAATGAATAATCCGGAAGGAGTGTGGGACTCTGGACAGATGATGAATGCAGTGCAGGTAGTCCTCGATGGAGGAGAGTTGGAAGTTGATGACCTTAGATGTAACAGGGCATCTAGTTACACGTAAACATTAAGGAATATACTTAATGTTTGGTCTAAAAGTATCCATGATTACTTTTGACCTGTCACTTGGGTGCGATACACAAATGTGATCCACCCTCGTGAATGTGATATCCATTGATGGATTCACATGAGAAGGGATGACGCTAGTTGAAGCTAGGCATCGCGACGTCTCAGAAGAACGTCAGTTGCGATCTTAAATCTAGATTTAATTTCATGCGACAGGATACGCTTCTAAAGAGTCGCGTATCCGATCTATATATATATATATATATATATGCCAATCAGTAGTTAAATATATATTTAGTTATAATTAATTAAATATAGCTCAGTCTTGAAGTTACTTAAACAAACGCACCACGCACGAGAAGTTGAAAGACTTCTGCGTGACGTCGGTGCTTTAGTGTTAAGAAGTTCGTTGCACTCTCGCTTAAGCGAGAGGCAACTGGTGGTACGACTGCGTAAGCAGTCGACCAACCTCCTAACCACCCTCGTACGCGAAGGTAAGACGGTCTAACCGCTTCCTCGCTTGTGCATAAGGTGTGTGCTCGTAGTACGAGGCGACTTCGTAGAAGTGCCCGTCTACACTTGGTAGCACTAGTAGTCCTTCCCACGGCCCGTCTCTCTGAGCGTGCGTGTGGTTAAGATGGTCCTTAACATGGACTGGAGTGACTTCCCTCACCTCTCCCAACATCATAGGAAGTTGGCAGAGCATATGGCGCAGGGACTTGGTGAAGAAGCCCTGGTCAATCTCTTGCATTGTCCTCCTGAGCAACATGTTGCTCAGTTGGAACAATTTGAGGCGTTTGTGCTCGGACAGCGTAGAAACGCGTCCGAGTTAAACAGCTAAGCCACGGATGAGTCCATCAATAAGACTCAGGATGAGCTTAGGCTTGAGCAGGCACGGAGTGAGGCGCTCAACAGAACTGTTAAGACACTCTCTGCCCGGCCTGCTCAACCGAGGCCCATTCGGATGGACCCTCCGAAGTTCGATGGAACTAGCCCTCACACGATTGTTCACTGGCTATTAGCAGTGGAGCAATGTGGAGTGGCGCAGCTCATCGAAGACGACACCAGAATGGTGTCGTATGCCATGTCCAACTTGCGTGGCAAAGCGTCAGAGTGGGCATACTCTACGCTGATG
Organism: Peronospora farinosa; assembly: GCA_947646735.1. Taxonomy (NCBI): domain Eukaryota; phylum Oomycota; class Peronosporomycetes; order Peronosporales; family Peronosporaceae; genus Peronospora; species Peronospora farinosa. Next base: position 138,326 of record CANTFK010000947.1, on the reverse strand, counting down.
GCTAATGCTGATGCATTTCCATCATGGGCGATCTTTAAGGCAAAGATTCGCGCCATGTATCAGCCGCCTAACAACGAAGTGTTGCTATGGCGCGCTTCTTTGGAGCACGACAAGCTAAACGCAATCTGCAAGAAGTTGTGCAGGAGATGCGTTCGCTGTATGTGTCCATTAATGGGGAACCGATACCAGAGCGTATCAAGGTAGCCACGTTCATGAATGGACTTAGGCATGGCCCATCGCGTCAGGCCCTTTTCAGAAAGGTGCCAGCGACGATGGAGGAGGCAATTGACATTGCCTTAGTTGAGGAGCAATCCTACAACAGCGCCTCGGCGACAGCCTATTACAGGCCGTCGGCTGAGAAGTCTGATGCCACTCTAATGGAGTTAGGCAATGCAGATGTAGTCTGCTACAAGTGCGGCAAGCGAGGCCATATGATGGCTCGCTGCTATGCCAAACTTGCTGCTGGTGCTTAGGCAGCCAGCAAGAAGGCTCCCTAACCGAAGGGAGGTGCGAAAAACCAGCGTGCACGACGCAAGGGTTCAGCACCTGCCCAAGATGGTTCGGGAAATGCGGGAGCGCAGTAGGGGCGGGATACCCTACTGTCGTGGACTCTGAAGATACCCCTAAGTTCAGAGTGATCGAACAAATGGGTAGCATAGTCCCTGAGGTTCCGAAAGGTCGGACCTCAATCCTTTTGGTCTATAGCGCTCGAGTACGAGGCTATCCGCTGTCCTGTACCAGTGGACTTTAGAGATTGTGAAATGCAAGAAAGGCGAAGACCAGGTGCTGGGGGCGTTGACAGCCAGTATTACGCCTCGAAAAAATGTAGACTCAATGCTGTCGTCAATTGCTCCTAAGAAGCAAGCCAGGAAGACGATCGACCAACCAACACCCACAGTGGAACCGAACGAAGAACTTTATGTGATGAGTTTCGATGGGTCGGCCCGGGTGAAGCAAGGGGGAGGCGCCTGTAGCGCTATTGTGTGGAGATTCCTGCATGGGCTATAGTCGAAGCGGCGTCGAGATATCTCGACAAGTCTACAGTGAATGAGGCGGAATATGAGGGAATGTTACTGGGTTTTGACATGTTGAAGTCAATGGAGCGATGGCGGTTGATTATTTGTGGAGACTCCAATTTGGTTGCAAGACAGATGCGTGGCGATATTGAGTGCAAGGCTTAATGTTTATCTCCGTTACGGGCCAAGGCGTTGGGTAAGCTCCATTCGTGGCCCGCCCACGCAGTCTTACATGTGAAGCGAGACTGGAATCAGAGCGCAGACCAGGTGGCCAGTGCGGCTTTACATCAGTAGCAAGGGGCCGAATTCATACCGAAAGGGGAGTGGCCAGGTCTAGAAGCAATCAATCGGCTGCCAGAGGTGTTGGTTTCTAAAGACCGGGGTCAGTCGGTCAAGGTATCCGCGGTGACGAGGTCACGGTTCCCCGTCAGAATATTTGTAAAGGGCATGCAAGAAGACGTGGTACAACAACTCCGGATAGACAGGATACGAGATGCGCAAGAAGAGGAGAGCTGGGTACGCGAGTTGAAGGAATATTGAATGGGGACTGGAAGGACTTGTCAGTGGAATCGGCCCGAACTTGCAGCAAAATGTCGGGAGACTACGAGATAGTGAAGAAGTACTGCTAGTGTACTGCCCCGGCCAGAGAATCAAGGGAGGCGACCGAGATATAACTGCCAGATTGGTGATGCCCGAGAGTCTCCAAGCCGACGTCCTCCATCACTATCATACGGTTTGGAAGGCGGCCATCAGGGAATCGGGCGTACTTATCATCGGATCCGATGATATTGTCATTGGAGGGGTCTGTTCCGGAGTGCTCAGAAATATGTGGGTCAGTGCACGGATTGTGAGACTAAGAAAGGGAGGCTCAATTTACAAGGGAAGTCTCCGGGAAATGTTGAAGCGACGTACCCCTTCCAAATTATCGCGATGGACCACATACCATCTCTCCCCAAGTCGTATAAAGGAAACACGGAACTACTGATCTGGGTTGAAACTTGTTCACAGGTTATGTGATGGATGGATAAGGCTAGTGCGTCACGGACAGCCTAGAAAGTACATGTGGGATATGAAGAATGTGTTTTCCGCCGATTTAGCGCCAGTGAGACGATCCGTCACGATCGGGAGCCGGGGTTTATGTCGGACTTCTTCCGAGCGTTCAGCCGTATGGTGGGTCAACGTCAGAGAGCGACCATGGCCTACCGACCTCAAGCGAACGGCACAGCGGAGAGAATGGTCCATACTCTAACTATATCGCTCAAGATGTACGTAGCCGACGTGGGACAGCGATACTGGGATGAATACGCGGAACGTTTAACGTTCGCGTTAAACACGGCTCAAGGTAGAGTGCGAGAGGAAACACCGTTCTATCTGGTCCATGGTTGGGATGCTAGGACTACCCTTGAGACCATGTTACCGGTGGTAATCGCTCGACATCGAGAATCAGGACCTCGGAGATGGAGACATCGGATTTAAAGTCACTGTCAGCAAGCGAGAGACCAAGTCAACGAGAACCTACGAGCGGCTAGTCAGGCTCGGGTGCAAGCACATAATGAAGGGGTAGTCGGCCACAAACTCAGCCAGGGTCCCGGGTATGGCTATACTTAGACCGGATGAAAAAAGGGTATGCCAAGAAATTGGCCCACCTCTGGCACGGACCGTTCCGAGTCCGGGAACTAGTCGGAGATCATGCAGTACGTTTAGAACTACGAGGCACAGAATATAGACTATTCCCAATCGTGCACATCTCCAAGCTCAAAACCGTCAGAGAGTTCCCCGATCGACCTAGCAGCGAGCTGAAAGTGGATAGAGCAGATCGAGTTGACTTCGACAAATGTCTGTTACCAGAATTCAGCTGAGTGCGGGAATGGGAAGAAGGCGAGTATGAAGTCGAAGAAATTTTAGAGAGCCGCACAGGTAAAAAAACTCGGTATGGAAGGCAACAACGAGAATTCCTCGTGCAATGGAAAAGACACCCTTACCCCTCGTGGGTGGACAAGGTGAACCTATATTGCAAAGCCCTACTTCGAGATTTCGAGCGCAAGAAGACAAGCCATAACCGCTTCGAAGTAATGCAAAGCCATGAGAGCTAGCGGACTGTACCAAGATTCCTGGAAGGTAAACCATGGTCTCCCATTAAGAGATTTGGGTCCTTCGTTGGTTGACCTGGGTCCCTCATTGGTAGACCTGGTCCCTTATTGGTAAATTCGGTCCCTCATGGTATACCTGGGTCTCCTATGGGAGGAACTCGTCTTTTCACGACCCCGATGTATAGAAGAATAAAGAACGAAGAAGGAAAAATAAACAAGATCACCTATAAACAGAGGAAAGTTTGGCGAAGGAGATGGAAGACGGACAGACGCACAAAAAAACGAGTCGAAGAGAACGAATGTTCGTGTTTAAATAGAGACCTAAGAGGGCGGACTACACTTACCCTTGAGGCGAGGTACCAAAGTTCCAGAATGAGGCACGGAAGACAACCGATATTGGGTAAGCCACGCCACGCGAAATCCGAACCTGAAGGGCCTCTAGCAGGTCGGGTGGATTTGATCCCTCCTCACGAGTAACCTACACGGCGGGCTCGAGGGAGATGTAGGAAGAAGGGGTCCAGGAAGATGTCGAGATCACATCGGCCCTTACTCATTTTAACGAAGATAAAGTCGGTCACCTCTCGCCACGCTCGACTCCGACGCTTCTTCTGCGCGTTATGATATGACGCAAGAAAATAATTCGCTCTCGCTTGGTCCTTGGAAATTCACAGGCAGTGGGTCACCTCCCAGAGCGCTTGGCTATGCTCTTCGTCAAACCGTGTGTAAACCGCCGCTAACTGGGCGAACCAGCCAACAGGTCGAAAAAAACGGGGGGAATCAGAAAACGTTCTGCTACCCAAGTTTTAGCGGCCAGCAGTTTCTAAATCATCGGGGAGTTCGCCAGTGACTTCTTCCACTTGGGAGGGAGGTCGAGGTTTCCATCCAATGGACCGAACCACCCCCATGGTAGATCCAACTGGTCGACCAAGTCTTTTGGAGACGTTGTCATAATGCACCAAGAATGGACAAGGTCAACCGGCCAAGGTGCCACCTCTGCGGTAAGGAAGGTCTTCATCTGCATGTACCCAGGGATTATGGCATCCTTGGGGAGCGAACAAGAGTCGGTCGGAAGGGGTGAATTGTTGTCCGCAACCTTGAGCGCGCTCTTTTCTTTCTCCGCAGACGACTCAGTCTCCGAGTCCGACGTCCCGAACATCGCTCGCTTCAGCGAGAGTCCGTAAGCCGGGGTGGTCCTCAGGGAAAAAGTAGACGTCTGCGGAAGACGTGAAGAACTTGTACTAGTGGGGCGTCGACCAGAGGAACGAGACTTGGCCAGGGCCGCCCGAAGTGTCTCGCTGTCGTCGCTGAGGTCGTCTTCCGAAGACTCCAGCATAACAGGAGAGCGGCCGCCAGAGACTCCTGACAGCGGTATCGCGGATGTGTCGGGTCTTGGAGACTTGGAAAATTTGGCAGGTACGCGGGGTGACTGCCGCCTGGACCGTTAACCGAGAGCTTTCGCCGGCCTCGAAGGAGGACATACGGCCAGGGGCGAAGCTGCCGAAGGAGGAGCAGGTCCCGGAGGTGACCCATCGGTGAAGTCGGCGTGACCGAGATCTGCTGCAAGAAGAGAGTAACGGTTCCGAATGTTGTCGATCTTCCATCGCAGGCGATCCACCAGTGCCGTCTCGCGCTGAAGGGCTTCGCGGAGTTGAATCACCAGCCGAATATTTCGCATCCACGTTAATTTGCAATTCCTGCAGAGCTACACGCACGTCGACTGGCGCGGAAGGCGGATTGTCAGTCATGGAGACCGAAGTGGCGGAAGTATCGGCCTACTTGGTGGGAGGCAAAGCGGTGGAGACAGGAGGGCTATCAACGGCGACAGTTTCGGTAGAACTTAAAGGTGAAGAGACTGGCCCGAAGAGGTCGCCCAAGGACGCTTCTTCGGATGGAGGGCCAATCGAAGGTGCGGGGATGACCTAGGCCGGTTCTTTAGACGGTGGGTCAGAACTAGGGGGAGACATTGATGAAACGACACAACTTAAAAATGGACGACCAACAAAGGGCAAAGTGAAGGATTCACGTGAAGAAAAAGGTGAAGACATGCGCGTGCTTAAACCGCTGTACGGCTGAGCAAGCGCAGGGTGCGGCTGTGGTGAAGTGCTTGTTTTGAAATATGGAGATCCCAGAATCCAGTTGGATTCGGAGTATAGACCGTGTATCAGGGAAAAGAGACCATAGAGACAGGGGCCTTGAGGGGGAGCGACCGTTGGCGGAAAACAATTTGCAGGACCCACAGAAGAAAAATCAGTATCAGGGTACTGGTTAACTGGTACCGAAGGGAGTTGACCATGGCCCTTCATCAGTCGACCTCAGCCCCTCGTCGGTAGGCCTGGGTCCCCCATTGGTCGACCCGGTCTCTTGTTGGTAGACCTGGGTCCCTCATCGGCCGACCTGGATCCCTCGTCGGTCGACCTCGGCCCCTCGGTGTTCAGCCACTCCTGACCAGTTAACACATGGATCAGACCAGTCGACGCAAGGAATCAGAGCTTCAGGCAAGGATAGATTAAAGAGTTTAAAGGATAGGACTATATTAAATACTACTCAATTTGCGATCTACGTGGCACGACTCCGTCACCCAATAGAACTTGCTTTAAGCTACTCACTGTTCCAGAAAGGGATATATTTTGGCCCCCCGTCGAAGACAGTTGTGTAGCGAAGTTCAAGTGCGAACAGAGCTCCAGGATATATTTGGCCTGTGAGCTCGTTCGAGTAGCAACCTCCCCCCCAAGACCCGCTATCGGAAGCGGCCTCCCTTACCTCACGTTCCGGGAGCAAAGTGGTTGATACCCCTGAAACAAGAAGGAAAAGGCCAGAAATAAGCTCCCTGAAGAATTTGGCTCTAAGCCCACTCTCGACAAGGTCGATCGAGTGGCCACCTACCGGACCACCGAGTAAAGCATATCCACTTGAGGCCTCCCAGGTCTACCTCCCTCAAGGCAGCCGTCTACATCCTCACCAAGTCTTCCGAGGAGTGCAACCCGCCAGTCGACGGGTACAAAAGGTGAGAAGAAGGTCCATACGCGGCATTGGGGTACCCCCTCCGACTGTCGGCAGTCCGGCACAGTGAGTGGTTTGGGGTCTCATCATACAATTTTGAAAACCCACTCCACCACACAGGCATCTGCTGCCACGATTATGACGGCCACAGATACAAAGCTCAAATGAGTCGTAGCGGCTCATGTCACCGTTGCCATTATCCCTTGCTGACTTACTTGAACCACTCGGCTTGGCAAGCTTTTTTGCAATTTTTATACCATTGTGCGAAGAAAATCGAATGGTGCGTGACCCATACGCGCGTGCAGATCAATGGCTCGAACGTTAATTGACGTATTTGCCGATCGTTGCGGTTACGCTTCCGACACACAATAACAGCACTCTGTAACGTCCATCGACGAGATCTGCCGCTGCCATCATTTTTGTCGAGGTTTTGCGCGCCACATGCATAAATAACGTCTACCACGACTTAAAATTTGCTAGTCTTTATACTCTGCGGCACTGATAGCAAATCCTTGCTCATGATTGGTATGAATAGCGCGTCCTTGATTTCAATCTCCTTAACTACGTCTTCATTCTTCATCGTTATAGTATTCCTTCATCCCGTTCATTGAAAATTGTTATTCTGTTCTTTTCATTGCAGATGTGTTGCGTTTCTAAACTGACGGACGACCTCATCCCCGGCACGATTTTTCCCGTTAAAAAGTTCATACTCAAGCGAAACTGCAACGACGAATTTGTCATGCTGCTTGCAGCCATCCTCGCTGCACCAGTGGACATTGTTTTGTGGTGGAGCGGGGCTCACAAATTTCTGATGTGATCCCGACTTTCCAATGGCCCACGGACAACCGACTATCGGAGGTAGTACTCCGTTTCCGTGTAAAGCAATTTCTTCCTCACCTTGTGTACCCGTCGGTAGGGCGGGTAGTACTCTTTTTGCTGGTTATGAGTCGATGCTGAACTTAACCGTGGTTGAATTGGTGGAGGTAGGGCATTGCTTTTCCTAATGAGTAAGTGGCGATTCTTTCAGTTTAATTGTCTTAATTCTTCTCGATCCTCGGTCAATGGTGTTCCAGGGTTACCAACTGTAGACGTTACAACTTTTGGCGACACCGCCATATGCTGGTCAACATCTTCGGCGAACAGGTCACCACTTGGTTTTTACGGAAACATCTCTGCCAGATCTAAACGAATACTAGCCGGGACCACAAAATTTATACCCAAAATCGCTTCTTGACCAACTTGATCACCCACCTAAGGCATCACAAATGATACACACGTGATCCATCCAGTGTGATTTGAATCTTGGTGTGTCCTTCGGCCATGTACGTTTTCTCACCGATTCCACACATTTGTTGCCTATGGCTTTTGTCAATGATACATCCTACCTTACAAGCAAAGGTGGTGTCGACGATCATAACTTCAGCTTCAGAACTAAATAGCATAATAGACTTCTCATTGTTCATTCGACCTACTGTATTAGCTTACTTGAAACATTTTTCGGGGTGTGATATTTTCAGTATCCCCTTGATTTGTCTGGCGTGAGGTCGAGCTTCATCTTAGCAGGCAATCGGGCAAATTCATCATTTTTCACTTACATGAAATTGAAAAACAAATAATTTGAAATTTCCATGTATTTGTGGTGGAGTTGTGTCTTCAAATTGTATGATAAGACATTAATCCACTCACTGTGCCGGACTGTCGACTGTTGAAGGAGGTACCCCGATGCCGCGTATGGACCTTCTCTCGCCCATCGGCTACTCTTCGAAAGACATGGGTGAAGCTGTAGATGTATGCCTCAAAAGAGGTAGACCTAGGAAACCTCAAGTGGATATGCTTCACTCGGTGGTCCAGTAGGTGGCCACTCGATCGACCTAGTCGAGAATGGACTTATAACCAAATTCTTCTCAGGGAGCTTGTCGTCCCCGGCCTTTTCCTTGTTGTTGCAGGGGCATTAACCACCTGACCTTTTTCTTTGCTCCCGGAACGTGAAGTGAGGGAGACCGCTTCCAATAGCGGGTGTTTGGGGGTTCTACTCAGGATTGTGGACCCGTCACACTAAAAATGTGACCATCGATTCTACTTTGTCATGCTATACGTATAGTATACACTGTGGTATTGTTGTACATTTTTTTTGAAAAAAGACCTTTCTACAAAACCTGTCGTAAATAAAAAATCTATTATTACAAGGTACAAGCAGTATACATCGTTTCGGTTATACTGTACGATCATTCGCATGATGCCAAGCGAGTATAGCAAAAGCGCCAGCATACGGGAATTTTACGATGGTATTTTCCACTCACCCATCTACTTAAAGCACCATCGCGTGTGTTGCAACGTAGGCTTTTCTCCTCGAAGTGAGATGCACATCAACTCAAGTATGACAACCATAGCCAGTGAAGACGTGTCTATTCTCAAGTTTAAGGCTTATTATTCAGCTGATACGTATCAGCTACAGCTGTACGACAACTTACTGGATGTTGATGCACAGCACGAGGCGCGACATGACAAGACATTTCGAATTCTGGACTTGGGCTGTGGTTCTGGTGGTGGTTTGTGTGAATTACAATTGCTGTACCCCAAGGCAGAAGTTATTGGAGTCGATATCTCCCTTCAGGCTCTAGAACGCAGCAAAGAGGTGTGGAAACACTTCACAGCGATGTGCCGAGAGTTTCAGAAGAAAAAGTTACAGCTGTATCATCATTCGTGCGAGAGGATGAAGGGACTAGTGACTCATTCAGTGGATGTTGCTGTCAGTGTGCAGAGCTTACAGGAGGTGCAGAATCTTGGCAAAGCTGTGAACGAGATTGCACGTGTACTGAAGCCTCGAGGACTGTTGTTCATCGCGGACTTCATTCCGTATGATGCTGCGGCAGATCACGTGGATCGTTCGCTGTTATCACCCATTTCGTCGGCTCAGGATAAAGCTCCAGCTTTTGAAATTGTGCAGGAACAAATGGTCTCGTTCGAGGCAGCGATGGGCGCAAAGCTCAGCTCTAGTAGCACACGAGAACTGATCCATAAGTTTATACCTCCGGAGCTCCACTCGGAACTAGAGACCTTTTACTTCGTTGAAAACACGCCGCTGTATGAACTGCTGCGTCGTGACCAGATGGGCTACCGTCTGTTGTGTCTACGTAAGACAGATAAGTGTAGCTCGGACGAAGAGGAGGATGTTGGACACGTGACCGACTGGGTCGGCAATGACGTTGGCGACGGCGTTGGCTATTCTTCGGATGAAGAGATTCAGGATGATGATGTCCCTAATTACTATTCGTACCAGGAGCTCTTTCCTCAGCTGGATATTTTAAAAGACAATTACAACGTAATTTTAGAGGAGATGCAGGCCGTGCAAGAAATCGCAACGTGGCCATTCTGGCCGGAAAAGCACTACACGGAAGGCAGTAGCGAGTGGCGTGTGTTTCCGTTTTGCTATACATTCCCGGCTAGCGACGCGTCCAAGACAGCTTGGGTATCTTCAACATGCTCGATGTGCCCTCGTACGGCAGAGTTACTTAATAATCTGCCTGGCATTCGCACAGCGCTATTCTCAAAACTTGGCCCCAACACGACGCTTAGCGCACATCGAGGTTGGGCGGACCTAGCAAATCACGTTCTGCGCGTTCATTTCCCGCTTATTGTACCGACGCTGTCGAATGGTGAATCGTGCTGCGCCATGGTGGTGGGCGGAGAGACTACCTATCATGCTGAGCGTGAATTCATCGTGTTCGACGACAGCAAACTGCACTATGCGTTCAACCAGCACCCTGATGCGACACGACTTGTACTTATCGTCGACTTCTACCGCCCAGATCAGTTGCCGAGAGGCCAAGCTCGTGGCGGCCACTCGGACGAACTGGACGAGTTCATCGAATCCTTCGGAAAGCAGATAGCAGCAAATAAAACTGAGAGCTAGAAGAGGAGTTGATTGAGAAAAGGGGCACCATGCATCATGATAAAGACCGAGGATACTTGCTGCCCGTACAGTGTCTCTCATCATTTTGTCATCCCTGCTTAATCTTAATGTTAAATAAACCTGTCCATTAGTGAGAAACCACCACAACAGCAAGACACGTCAGATATGTACAAGATTCTCATCAACTGAATCAGCACAAACGTACACCCAGGAAGCGCACGGACGTCTGGGACGTCCCCATTGACAATGGCCGTGAGCCCGAGATTGGCAAGTGCACCTCGGATCAATCCACAAGGAAATACAAGAAACAGTAGAGCCATCTCTTTTGTCTCTTGTTCCGTAGCAGCAGATATACCAGCAAGCCAACGAAAGCTAAAGTCTTGTACCACAAACACGCCTCGATGATTCGTCTGTAGCTTGTCGATCTGTTTTTTGAAAATAGTGATCCAAAACTCCTTGCACACAAACTTGATCAAGTCCAATGGTTCCAGCATACGTGGCCTGTCTCTAGCTGCTCTCTCTGCAAAGCGATAGCCCACATTATAGCCCATAGCTTCAAGCTTAACGATAACAGCCTCACGATGGGCCGCCATTTCTTCTAGTGTTGGGATTGTTCCGTTTGTGTCTTCTTTCGAGCCTTTTACCTGCCATGAATAGCGTTCTAGCTACACACACGTAAGCAATACTTCCCTTTAGGATATAATCATAGAACATCATTGAAGTACGCACCATGGAGCGCACAATTTCGCCGTAAAGCTGCTGGAAGCAGCCGTCTGCGACCTCCTTCATCGTAATCTATCGTAAAATTCACTTCTGAAACATTACATTTTCTAATTTTCTAACAATCATATGTCACTAAAGTGAAACACTAGCATGATCAAATGTCATTTTTGAGATCGCCATCATGAGCGCCAAGAGTCCTGAAGTAGTGGACAGTATGATTAGTGACAGTCTCTTAGGCATTTTTATTATCCTTCTTGCTGTCCTACTTAGTACGGGATACATGTACATGCAGCAGCTTCGACAGGGGGATAGACAGCGTGGCAATCCGCACAATAACGTGGCAAGAATGATGCCGTCCATAGCCGCAGCACTTGCGTCAATTCCTGGACGTACTGTCTGTACTACTGACCTTAATGACCGACAACTTCGTCTTCACTATACACTGCCAATGCGCAATGGATCACGTATAGTCACAATTAGTGGTGAAGTGTTGCTTAAGACGGATAATATGGAAGCTCTGAGCTGGATCAACGAAGAGGTACCGGCGCTACTTGCGGATCTGTCGCAGATTGCGGATGTATACTTGATGTATACAATAGTATACGCCACGGATAGTAAACGTATGGAACGTATCCGTGAGTTTATAAGTACGCATCCAGACTTGAAAAGCAATGACACGAAGTCTGGAGGTATTAAGAAGCACAAGATTCTCTTCTGTACCACGTCAATTGGCAAAATTGCGTTTGTACGACAGATTGAACCTCATGTTCATGTGGACGGTGGGATGATGTTTTTGTGCAGCTTCGATGTGTGTAGTAAGTTGAGATAGACTGATGTGTTGGGTGGTTTGTTTGTTGTCTCTGTTTAGTTGACGCTGGTGTCGTTCGTGACCTGGAGAAACATGTACCACGTATCGTGCACATTCCAGCTTTACCTGAGGATGTAGTATTTCCCTCGATCCCAAACGTGATCCACGTGGGTGACAGCTTTTCGGGATACTTCTCGCTCATCAGCTCAAAAGAACGTCTTTAACGGCAAATAATGGTGGTCTTATCAAGAGGTTGAAAGAAGCGATACTCGATTTTATTTTGTGTGTAGATGTTGCAATCTAGGACTGTTCTAGCGTTTGTTGAGCACAAGAATTTTCACGGAGCACCGATCCCAAAAAATCTTAGGATCACCGATTTTATGAGATTAAAAATCTAAATTGACCCCGCTAGTGTCTGAAGTAACCAGAAATAGTCGAGTGTGTGTGTGCACCCGTGAGTCGTTCAGTTTCAGGTAACAAAATGGCTGATTGGAACTCGTCATTTGCATTTCGACAGCTCTGAAAGTTGTAATAACACTTTGATGAGAGCATCGACACGGATCTCTGGCAATACCATTTATAACTATATCGCGCGGTGGCTTACCGCTAACAAATACGTTTTGCTTTTTGCATTAGCGCACAACGGCTAGCTCTGTTGCTCTCACCTTTGCAAGGCCGGAAAATTTGCAAGTTTTGCTGGCTCGGGCTTTCAATGAATTGTAATTTACCCTGGAACACGAGCTGAGGAGCCACAATGTCGTGCAACTAGCGCTCACTGTGTAAGTTTTGACAGCAAACATGCTTGCTGCTTCAATGTTACTTGAAGCACATAATTCATTACAGCATCGAAAGATCACGGTGCTGATGCAAAGTCTTTCGACTTATCCAAGTTCCAGGCATGCAGAGTTTTGGCAAGTACAGACTGCGATGACACTTTGCCGAGGACTGACAATTTGAATGTAAAGACAATCATGAAGATGATACACAATAATTTACTGTAAGGCTGTTGCCATGGCAACGTGGTTAGTAGTAAAAGTGGGCCCGTGAAACACCAATTGCGCAGACTTCGACATCGCTATCTGTTGCCATAGCACCACAACATTTATGGTAAACTTACCTGCAGTATAAAAAATTGGTAGCGCTTGAAGTGAACCAAGACACAGCGTAAGCTCCTAGTCTCAATAGCTCAACCAAAAGAACTCTACACCTGTATTGATCACTGTGATGTCACTTAATTCTCAAAGTTATTCAGAGCTAAACCTAGTGTCGACATACTACAAACTACAAGTTATCGACTAACTCTTGCCAAAACTTCATGAAGGCGATGTAACAGTTGAAGCACAAGTAATTGAGTTTCCAGCGACATTTTGTCGTTCTGTAACTAGAATTGCTGACTATCAACATCTCGTCATATATTGCACTGGTTCCTTTACTTTGTAGACTAAATACTGGTAAATCAACAATTGAATGTATCAAAAAAAATAAACCTACACGACACCCAAAGATGGCTACAGAGCTCGCCTGATTTGTCGGTTCGGATGTTTTATTCTACCAATCGCAGCATTTCCATTGTTTTGGTCTACCGCCTCCTCTCTACATTATCACCAAGGAAAAAACCTTTGCATTTTGTCATTACTATGGATGACGTGTCTCTGAAGCAACAACAAACGGACGATAAGGAACTGGACAAGCTTATTTTTGACGGTGAGAAGAAGGAAAAGGAAGATGAGGTTGTAGTTACTCAAGCGAATCAGCCACAGACGCAGACTGAAATACACGACAGCGATTCAGACAATAGTGACTCGGACAATAGCAATGAAAAGAAGGCGACGGCTTCAGTCAAGTCTATCGATCGTTCGTCGTTGAACAATGTCTTGCCTGTGGAAAAGCTCAAAAATGGCGCGAATACGGCCTCCAAGTGCGTACACTAGCGGGGTCTCTGTGTCTCTATAAGCGCTGATAGTGTCATGTGTCTTTTGTTGCAAAATTGTTGGTGTTCAGGGTCTTCAATCAGACCTTTTCCATGTTTAAAGAAAAGTCAGGTGCAGCACTGGAAGCAGCCAAGGCTTCGAATGCTGGCAAAACTATTGCAGGTGGACTGAACACTGCTGCCACGGCCAGTCAAGAGCAATACGGCAAGCTCAAGGGGACGGATGCCTACAAGAAATCATCTACTCTAGCAAGCGGTGCCTATGAGCGGACGTCTCTTGTTGCTTCGGGTGCACTGGAGAAGGTCTATCTACCCTAGTGTGGTTGATATTGCATTTAAAGGAGTGACTAAAAGCGCACGTTGGTTTTATTGGTTAGGCACGCGCGGCGTCATCTACTGGACTTGAGATGGCAAAAAGCACGGCTGCTGCTAGCATGGAGACGATCAAGTCGAAAACAGGTGGCAAGAAGGGCGGTGACGAATAAAGGGCGACACCCAATCGGTTGTTTCTATGGAGATTATTCAGACAGACTGCACGATCGACAATACTGAAGCCAGTTTTTTTGTGTAAGAACAGCCGGATATCGACTGGCTCATTGGGTCTCTATCTCTTTCTGTTTTTGGGTCTTCTTCTACTTTCTCGTCATAAACTCCAATGCTACCATCAAAACGATACATCGCCCCATTCATTTTAGTGCACTCCGAATTGCATAATATAACGACAACGAAACGAACATTACTATTTTTGGTTTTGATATTTATTTGTCCAGATCCTTTTACTATTTCTCACGAAATCCATTCTCAAAATAGTAATCATCATGAGTAAACGTACAATAGTAGAATGGTCACCCCATGATACGTCGTTATTTGCCGTAGGAGCAGATAATCTCCGATTATTTGAAGTGACAACATCTCGTCATGATTACGCTGACTCGACAACTGAACGTGTAATCCCCACGACACAGCGCAAACGTGCTTTTCGTGTCGTGCGTATCACTGCAAAAGTCTCACAAGTCAAATGTTTACAATGGTATCCATATGAATCAAAATCATTATTAATTGCTACAGGGACAGGGTCTGGAAAAGTACTATTAAATGATTTTGATGATCCACGGACGCGTGTTGTGCGTGAATTTCTACCCAAATACAGTCGACCGTGTCATGCTGTGGCTTGGAATCCATCGGTACCGAATCAATTGGCTGCAGGTTTTGAAAAAGTACGAAGTGATTTTTGCACGTTAGTATGGGACCTCAATGCTTCAAATGCAGTGACTGGGATGACCAGTAGCAGTAGTACTGGAGGAGATGTGGAAGGTCTTGGAGACCAAGATGGAGGCTTGGAACGATCTAGTAACACCAGGAAAGGAAGCAATAATGGACCAAGTAATACCAGTATTGGTGTTGGAGCTGGATCCAATGCATTTGGAGCTGCAGACTCGAAACCAGTTTATGAATTGGCTAATTCAGAAGCAACGATGGCACTCTCATGGGTGCCACTTCAGCCAACGTGTTTAGCTACAGGAACAGGCTTCAAGTGGCTGCGTGTGTACGATTTGCGCACGAAAGGGTCGTCTCCGATGAGTGTGGTGGCACACAATAAGGCGGTGCTGGGTGTGGTGTTTGACCAGCATCGACCGCATATGCTCGCTACGTATAGTGATGCACCACAGGAACCAGTAAAAGTGTGGGATATTCGTCAACTGGAATCGTCATCAGGACCAATGCTTTCGCTGTACCAGACGAGCAAGAATCTCGTTCAAGTGTCGTGGTGCCCATCTAAGCCAGGTATTTTAGTGACGGCGTCCACTGATGAGAAGTGGGTGTCGTTGTGGGATGTCACAAAGCAGGAGAGCGGATCTTCGACGATCAAAAAGCCGTTCCGTAGACGCTACACCTCGGAACCCCTGACGTCTTTTTCTTGGCAGCATGTGGATTCTTCATCGCGAGTACAACGCGCTACACATGTGGGCAGGAGTAGCAATGTTCAGAAGGACCAACTCACGGCGGCAGCTTTCCCGAATCGACTAATGACTGCATCAGTTACAGGTGAGCTGGTAGACATTTCAGTGCATGATGTCATGCCACTCTCGCTGTCTTCGCATGGAGCAGTGACATTTGGATGTGGCAGACTACTGTTTGGCGGATCTGTCATCGGGTCTGGATTGGGGACTTCAGCTATGAGTCGACTGACACTGGAGGACGAAATTAATTTTGGCTCCCGTGTCGAAGAGGACATTTCTGATGGAATGTACAAGCTTGCTAAGCGAGGCTATTCCATTGGACTATCGAAGAATCTAAAGTTATTCAATGAAGCTACACCACGTAGCAGACAGTTGCGCAATTTGTGGTTGTGGGTCGACCAAGTGGAGGCTCTACGCCAAATCCGAGCTTCACGAGTAGAGCAGTCATGCTCTACAAGTAATGGTCTCGGGAATAATGCGGTCAATGCTGCAATGGCTGGTCCGCTGCGTGGGTGGCCTGTTGATCCAAATGCGCTCGTAACCGCTGGTGTAAAGAACTTGTTGACAGCCTCTGGGGATCTCGCGGCGATTACAAGACCCGGTTCTTCTGATCCTACTTCCACTACCCTTGAGGATGCCAGAGAAGAAGAACCTGCTGTTGCTGTTGTATCTGTGATGAAGACGGACTCGATTCTTGGTTGCCAGTACTTTGAAGGACCCGGACGTCGATTGGGTTTATTAGCATGCAACTGGGATCCTGACAACGGTCAGGGAGGGTCTCGCGCATCATCAGCAAGTGTGGGTGGACCAGGCCTTGACAACGCTGCAGGTAGAAATATTCATCGAAGTAGCTCAAGTATTTGGAATCCTCAGAAGCAGTACGATGAAAATGCCCAGCTTGCCAATCGTTCGTGCAATGAAAATGGTCGACATAACTTACAAGACATTCTGAAAGAATGCGAGTTGGATGGCAATTACGCACGAGCGGCGGCGCTGGCAGTATTCCACGGAGACTTGAACGCAGCTGTGGCGCTACTTCAGAAAGGAGCTACGTGGTTGACGCAGACGCAGCACTTGAACGTTGGTTCCCCATCACCCTATTCGCCTGACCTGCTACAACTTATTGCGATGTCTCTTGCAGGCTATTCGTCATCCGTTACCAGTGCGGGCGGGGTGTCTCTGTGGTCAACTATGACACAGCAATTGTTAAAGCGGAGTGAGGTCATGTCGCAGGCTAACCCTCGGTATTTTCACGCGATGCTTTCGTTCTTGTGCGTCGCAAGTTTGTCTTCTGCGTCCACGTCAACAAATATAAACGCCATGCGGGCTAACCAGCAACCTCCACGGCGCACAAATAGTCGAAGACAGTGGGGAAGCGTAGAGGGACTATTTGGTGGAGCTAGGCCTGCAAGTGCTGGTGCATACTCGGCGATTCTCAACGATATCACATTGCCTTTAAGCGACCGACTAGCGTTTGCATGTCGATATCTCCAGGCTGACGATTTGCTTGCGTTTGTCGCTCAGCATGAAGAAGAAAGCCAACAGTTTGGTCGTTTGGAAGGATTGATTGTGACTGGAATAAATGCTGATGGAATCAAGCTTCTTCAGACATATGTGGACATGACAGGAGACATCCAGACGCTGGCATTACTAGCTGCACGCCTTCCCTCTTCGTACGTGGCAAAATGGTCTACCCTGGAAAAGTGGATTCAAATTTACACGGATTTGCTGAATCAGTGGCAGCTGTTCCACGAGCGAGCGCGATTCGATGTTGGTCGCTCGCAGCTTGAGGACCTCCTGAATGGCTTTGCTAGTTTCTTGCGTGACTGTGATGCAGGCGAACATCAAGCCGAACTTTTAGGACCGTCAACGCTCGCGGTTCCACCACAGTTATTCGTACGATGCAATTTCTGCAATGTATCGCTATCGTTGGCTAGTTTGCTGCGACTTGGTGGTTCGCACTCGTCGTGGTTAAATCGTGCCAAGCCTAAACTTACATGCTGTCCGTCATGCCGAAAACCACTACCACAGTGTGCGCTATGCTTACTCCCATTCGGATCACTAAATCCGTACTTCGAATTGGCACACCGCCGCTCAAGACAAGCATCTGATGCAGTAAACACGCTAGTGACCAGCGTAGCAGCCGATCATGGAGGTGTGCTGAAAGAACCCAAAACAGGCAAAAACGAGTACGAGAACTTAGGCCAGCTCTCCAGCATTCCGTTTGTGGAGTGGTTCACCTGGTGTCAATCGTGCAAGCACGGTGGTCATGCCCACCACCTTGCAGACTGGTTTAAAACGCATACAGTGTGTCCTGTTACAGACTGCAACTGTCAGTGCCAGCACTTGGACTTGCCGATTGTGAGCGACAACAATCAAAAGACGCTTATTGAGCAACAGCGAGCAAGCGCTGCGGCTTTGGCTACTCAACGTGCAGCTTCGAAGGAAAAAATAAAGCAGCAACACCAGCACCCCATTAAAATCACAGGACGCCAAAGCATTGATGCGTGCTGGAAAGAAGCAGCAACAACTGGGATCACAAAGCTCGCAGCACAGTTTCTCGGTATCTTCCACCGCTGGGACGGGCTCGACGTATCGCTCATACTCTTCGGCTCAATTGAGACCTAGCGGTTCTAGTAGTGGATATCCACCACCCCTTTCACTATCGGGAAGCAACTCAATGGCAAACCTCTCCAGTGGGGTCAACGCCATTGTTCCTGGCAAAAATGTTAATAGCGGATCGATAAGCGACGGGATGTCTCTCGGCAATAAACTTGATCAGTTGGAGAAGGACAAGAGCAGCTATCAGTTCATGTGAAAGCATTGATATCACGAGTAGATACGACGTTGGTCGATCATTGAATTGGATGTGGTAAACGTGTAGCAGATACCTGTATAGCTGAGTCTTTCAGCTGTATAGGTAACGAGTTGGACACACCGGAGCGCGAAGCTCAGCGGCTGTCATTGTCCATGATCTCAGTCGCTTGGTGGCTTTGTCGCGGTGCCGTTACTCCTCGTTAAAGCCGAACATGAATTCAGTCTTGAAAGGCAGCTCTGTTTGTGATACCCCAGTATAACGCTGCATGTTCTTGCTACGAGCGATACCAACGTCGCAAATGCTTTGAAACTGCGTTCGCCATAAGACGATCGGGCTGATGATACTACTGACTTTGTACACTGAGTACGTGACTTCGTCGTTTGTTTGGAAAGGCCGTTCATTACATCATTCAAGTGATCCTGGCGCATGATACGATCGCCCAACTTCGAGCTGTAATCACAAAACTGGTACATACCGAAGCTGTTTGAGACGCTTTATCTTCAACAGACATGGCTCCTGACGACACATTACTTCGGTTTAATACTATAGAATAATAGGATACAGGGTGGATGATAGATTGGCTCAAATGTACCTACTAGCGGACGAAGGACCTAAAGAATTCAGGCATGATTTGGGGAGTCGCTAGATTGTTGTCCTCCTCCTTAAAGCCCAGAATCCGAACGAGAAGATACTTGATACATTCGCAAACCAGAAACGCTACTTGCGGATAAGTATATAACTAAAGTTGTTCTTGTCAATGACTTAATGTCCTTGTGAATAGTACGCTTATCTAGTAAATTAACTTTCGAGCAAGCAATTAAAATTTGGTGATTTCATTGTCGAGACGACGTTGGCCTCACCAACGTAGACAGCGCATTACCAATGGCGAAAATTGTAGCTGCCATGACAAACGAGCTACATTTGGCACATTGATACCTGTTTTTAGCAAGACCGACACTTTCGCTATGAATAGCTTAAGCTTACCATGTCTTATTAGTGCCAAGCTGCAAGCAGATATAACGTAAATGTCAATTCGACGAGAGTACAATCTATTCACCTACTTCGGCGCAAAATAACGTACAGACGTATGTAAGAATTTGATAAGAGTAACGAATGAAGCATCTGCTGCTACAGTGCAGCCACCGTTTTTGGCCCTGATTGACGCAGAGATGGCATTCAACTTCGCCGTGTCGTGGGCAAAAAGGCAGTTTTAATGCATCACGTTAGCTTGACAAATCTTTAATCAGCCGTAAACAAAGCGTCCTGGCAATGATACAGCACGTATCACGAGTGTGGCATGAAGTAAGATCGACTTTTACGTCATGTTTTCCGAGCTTTACTACGTCTCCATCAGCTAAATTAAGGCTGAGCTTCCACAGCATTTTCTGGTCCACCAAGGACCGGAATTTGACGGTTTTCACGCTCTTTATGACTATATGAATCATAAATGCATACACTACTTTAATACGGTCAGTACATGTAATCATTCCTGAATAGTACTGGTCATCTACTTCGTTTGCTCATGTCATCGCCGATTTATGGAAGGTGTACCGAGGTTTTGATATATAACGTCATTACAGGGACCAAATCGCGCAGATCAACGAGTAACGACGACGATGTGACGACAGAGGCGTATAAGCGTAGCGTTGCTCGACCTCTTTTTACGCACGTCGATCTTGCATGCTGTGTTGATACAATAGTATTGTACAAGGAGGGAGAGGTGAACAGTTTTCCCAATTCGCGCCTTCGAACAACAACGGCCAAGAGACGAAGACCTCCAATGAGCCGGTCAACCGGTCCCCTCTGACCTGGGCGAGAAGTCTCTCCAACGGGAGGCCCAGAATCCAGAGAGACAAGGTTTTCCCTCTGCTGCGTGCGCTATGGGGATGGCAAGCGCAGCGTGTGAACCGTAAGGGGAGCACCAACCCTGTCTGGAGAGGAACGATGACCGCCGTTATCGTTCTCTCCTTCCCCGATAATGCCTGCTATTCTACGTCAGCTTTCAAGCCTCCGACTTAATCGCCGAGCGCGAATCTCGGTCTTACGAAGCGAACTTGCCAAGAACGTGAATTGATATCAATCCTTAATGTTTGAAATAGACGGTCTGTTACTCTATACAAATGAAACGTGTCTCTACTGGTAATAAAGAAGCCAGAAGCCAGCCCTTGTCTACTCAGAGAAAGTGCAGTGAAGCCTTATGTCTTCTGTGGTGCCCATTTTTTGAAGTGTGAGGGTTTTATGAATTTGGCAGCATCAGATGGGCACTAGAGAGAGAAGAACAGACCGTCTATTTCAAACATTAAGGATTGGCAAGATGTCTGGAGTGCTTCTACCAGGACTTCGTCATTCTTCGCCTCGCTGGCTCAATCTGCTGGCTCGAGACGTCGGGCGTCACGGGGGACACTCCGAAAAGGGCACGTGGAATCGGGTATCCAGCCCGAGGTGTAAACAGTGGCTCAATGATCGCAACAAGCGCCGGGCACCACACCGATCAGTCCCGATCGACCGCTGATGCACCTGGACGGGGCCGATCAATTCACGTTCTTGGCAAGTTCACTTCGTGGGACCGAGATTCGCGCTCAGCGATCGAATCGGCGTCTTGAAGGCTGACGTAGAATAGCAGGAACTATTGGGGAAAGAGGGAATGATAACCGCGGTCGTCGATCCTCTCCCCCCGGGGGTAACAGGGTTGGTGCTCCCCTTACGGTTCGCACGCTGCGCTTGCCCCCCATAGCGCACGCAGCAGAGGGAAAACCTCCCCCCTCTTATCCTGGGCCTCCCGTTGGAGGGACTTCCCGCCCTGGTCGGAGGGGGCCGGTTGACCGGCTCTTTGAAGGTCTTCGTCTCTTGGCCGTTGTTGCTCGAAGGCGCGAATTGGGAAGTGACAGATGGGCACTAGTTCCTATCCTTCTTACTTCCTTAGCAAATTTTGGAAGAAAAACAAAGACCCGCTCATTTTGCAATTGCTTCTGCATTAAGTAATCAACCATGCGAGTGCGACTCGTTCTATCACTCCTTGCAGTAGCCGCGATTGGGTGTGCTGTCAAAGCAAAGACAACAACTCCCGTTGTTAGGAGTCATATTGATTCCTCTGACGTGTCAGAGGATAATAACGACGGTGACAGGATGATAAGCCTCGATTCATTGATTACCAAGGCCAAGGATATTTTGACCACGAACCCCTTCAAAGGGTTAACCAGAGCCACTAAGCAACCAAATCTCGTTGACGATCAGCTGGTGAAAGCCGTTGAGCAACCAAAACCCGTTGACGATCAGCTGGAGATAAGCCGATGAGATTGTTGACGGTCAGCTGGAGAAAGACAATGAGATCATTGACGATCAGCTGGAGAAAGTCTACGAGCGACTACAACTCAGAGGTTCTGACGACGAACTTTTCGAAAGGCTGAATGGTCTCTTGTGGCTCGAAGAAGCAGACGAACTTGCTGCGAAGTATCATCGATCTACTTACGCGTTAGTGATCGATTCATTGACGAAACGCTTGGGCGACAAACGTGTTGCAGAACTCATTCAAACCGCGAGGAAGGTCTCCAAGACCAAAGCCATCGCTATCAAATTGAAAAATGCACAAATGAGGTATTGGCTTAAGAGTGGGACCTCTGCTACCGAAGTTTTCGGGCGGCTAGGCATGGAAAGCGCCATGTATAGCCTGCTTACTCATCCATTATTCAATTACTGGTGTACGTACGCGGAAAGGTATAAACTCTTGGACCCGAACTCAAGTGCTCTTAAATCTTTGACGACCTTCTTCGGCGAGAAAGGGGTATCAGAACTATTGCAATTTGCGCCGCAGGACACAAGCTCCGAAGAACTTGCCAAAATACTGCAGACCGAGCAAATCACGGCTTGGGCGAAGAATGGTCAGTCATTGGAAGATGTGTTTAACCTTCTCGGTCTTAACCGTGCGGGCTCCAAGATATTGGAAGACCCTTTGCTGAACGTGTTTACCGGGTTCACGAGCGCTTTCAACGCAGAACATAAATTTGATCTGAAGAGCAGTGGGGCTACAAAAAAACACGGTGTTCTCGAAGCGGTCAATTACGCACCGGGTACGTCGTTGCATCCTACAGAACGGGAGAAGGCTCTTTTCCAGCTATGGTTTGTCAAAAATGAAAAGCCCGAAGATGTCTTTAGGAATTATCTCGCCAAGGCGGGAGACAACCTTCTTACAAGTCCACTCTTCACGACTTTCCTGAAGTACACGGACACTTACAGCTTAAACAAGCGAAAAGATGTCAGCGTGTACAAGATCATACGTGACGATTACAAAGCTGGAGGCGCCGTATTAGTCAACCAGATTTTGTCCTTGAAGGAGGTCCCGAATACGCCCGCGAAGTATGCTGCTGAACGAGTGGAGGCTGATATATATCGTCGCTTGAAGGATCCTCAAAATCCTACTTCGCCGGATGAACTTTTTGAATTTCTAAGACTACACGAGGTGAAGGAGCCTGCGAAGCTGTTTCAAGATCGTATGTTTGAGTACTGGATGGAATGTTTGGATGTGTTCCTCAAACAGCCCAATGCAAAGCATATATCGAGGTCGTACTTGGCGACAGGTTACGATGAGAATGCCCTCTTGTTAACGATTATAGAGGCGGAAATGAATGACAAGACGAAAGAAATAGCTACAAAGTTGAAGACTGAGCTGTTTAAACAATACGCTTTCGCTGAGAAAGCACCGGCTGATGTCCTTGACCTACTGAAACGAAACAATTTACGGACAAGTCAATGGAGTTTTTTTAAAAGCTACGTGAACGACTATCGCAGGGTAACACGAGAGATTGGTTCGTCCACCGCGCCTCGCAGTCATGCCGCTATATATATGAACTAATGACGCATTGCTTCCATTCTTAGTCACGAACAGAACTCCAACACAAATGCGTTTTGCTCCATAATGCACTCTCAGATTCCTTTTCAAATCGCCATGCATTTGTACTTGAAGTCTCCAGATTGACCATCGCCACACCCGTCAACCACAAAGTATGCAATAACCATACAACAACCGGCAAACCGATAACAATCAATAGCCGCACAATATGCCTTCCTCACATTACGAAACAATCCCAACGCAACGACCAGGCACCGATTCTGAACTATAACCCGCATCAACACTCCAAGCAATATGCTCTACATCAGTACGATCACAATCACAATCATGACCCTATACAGCCATCAATACATCATGCCACGCTTTTATGCGTTACAGCAGACCAGGACCGTCACCACGATAAACTCCAGTACAAACACAAACTCCAAGCTCGGTATCCACTGCAAACTCGGCATTTTCCTCAAACGCTTCATGCATCCCAAACATAACGAGACGTTGCCACTAAACTGACGATGACGAAAACACATTACACCAGCCGAGCGACCTCATTTGCTGCATTGTCTCCGTCTGAAAAAACAAGGTCCCGTGCAGATCGAGTCAATGCAACTTCATCTGATGTAAGCGCTCTATAAATAGAACCGCAAACGCTACCAATATTTTTCTTCTTGCCAGCGCTAAACAGTGGACTTACACTCTCACGAAGTGAAGTAGTTCAGCATTCTCCGTACATCGGATTCCATACCTTCTTCATAATCGTGTCACAAAACCGTCGTTAATGCTGCTGCTAGCATCGTCATCACCCGCTACAAGTGACGCTGGCATCCATGGAGTCGGAGCAGCTCGCTGATACTTCAGCGGCGGCAGAAACGATGTCTACTTGTGACTATTCGAACTCGACCACGTTGACGCCCCGTCAACGACACCAGAACAGCAACAGCAGCAGCAACAACAAAGACGATGAAATGTAATGCAATGCTGCTGTATTTACATTGAAGCAGCCCCAGCCGGTCAACATGCCGGCCCATAGATAAGATACATACGAGATAGATAGAGCGACCAGCACCGATCGAGGACACACAGTCTCGATGAGACGACGCCATATCTTGACACGGAGCATAGTTTCAAGTCCAGACGTCGTACTAAAGGTGAAAGACGACAACTAGTTCGACACCTGGCTGCGATCATGACATGGCGTCAGGGTCGTCAAGACAGGTCTCCGAGCCGTAGATCGATGAAACCAACACGCTCAAACGACTGCGAAGACGGTTGTTGCGCTCCCGAAGATCATGTACAGTCTACCAAGAATCAGATAAAGAATAAACGGAGCGTTAAAAAGACAAAGTTTCTCCCACAAAAGACGACTACATCAATTCCTCGTACCTGCTGACTTTTTTCAAGCACCAGTTTTTTGCGAAGTCGAGCTCTTCGTGCGTGCAAACGGTTGCGTTCACGTCGCATACGTTCACGCTCTTCCTTGGAGTAACCAAGCATTTTACTGCCAGTATCAGTGGACAACAATGGTCTCTTCCCATTGGAATTGATCTGCTCGTCGGGACACGTACAGACATCGGCATTGTCCTTCATTTCAGCACAAACTTTCTCCTGTTCGTGTGTCTCATCGTCACAATCACTTTCGTGTAAACAACACGTCGTCTTCAAACTCTCGTACAACTGTCCATTCTCGTCTCCATCGTCCATAGCATTGTCACCAACTTGCTCCAGCCTCAGCACACAAGGAACATCATGGGCATGTCCCAATCGCAAGAGACAGACAGCTGTCGTATGAAAATCATAGGCCTGTTTTAACAACTGAAACTCGTCCTGAAGTGCCTGAATACGTTCCGTGAGACTTTCTAGTAATTCACGTTTACGAAGACGCGTTCGTTGGGCATGTAATCGATTGCGTTCACGATTGACACGTAATTTCTCTTCTTCACCTGATTGGTCCGTCTCCGTTGAGCCATCGGTGTGGGTAGGGGAATCCAATTGTAGCTGAAGTAGTGGCAATATCGTCTTGCTACTGGCACTATCTTTTTTGACAGGGGAACTGAATGGAGGGAAGCGCGTACTTAATAATTGGACACTTGTGGGTGTACGTAAATTGGCTGTTACTTCCTCTTGTGATTGACGAATGTAACTTGGCAATGGCACACCAAAGTATCTCGCCATGTCTTCTTCATACTGTACACGTTGTTCGTCATTTTCGTAGGACAGCAGCGTCATGTACGACTCGTTACTGGCAAACGGTGGCCTGATTGGCGGGAGCATAATGGGTACATCATATTCTAACGACATTAACCAACTAAGTACGTCTTTTTGTTAAGTTCGTCTTTCTCTGGAGCTGCAAATTCAACTCTGGTCGCTCTGTTTGGTTTAAGCGGGAGCAAGAGTGTATGTCACTACCGTAGCTTGCTGTCTCGTTTATGCAGCCACAGAGTGTGTGCTGTCTCGGTTTTGTGCTATGGAGTTTTGTGACGTTCGGGTCTTTTTTTTTACGAGGTGAGGGACCTTGGTATACAAACACTACAAACACTACATTTTGTATTTCTTGTGTGCAATAAACCTGACTTTAATGTCAATAGGTGATAAAAAAAGATCCTATTGCAAGCTGATTGGCTATTAGACATCTCACATAACGTACATGGGCAGGTACTATATACGAACTCTTGTACACCTTGAACTTCCACTAAGTGCGATGACTTGCACGAAGCCAGTACCGCGTTATGACACCGTCCACATGATTCGCATTCATCAGCCTCTTCTCCTCCTCCTCCTCCTTTTTCTTCTCCTGCCAATTTCAATAATAACACAGCAAAAAATCTTTCCATAAAGCGAATTGAGACATGTAATGAGTAGAAAGAAAGCGTCAATCGATTCTTGATTTTAGATAAAAGCCTTCTTTTTTGAGATTTTCAGTCATTTTACTAAAGGGGGATGGACAACGAGTCGTACGTGACCAACGAAACTTGAACGTACTGAATTATGGCACCCACATGTAATTAGAAAGCTGATTACTATATAGAATATTGCAGAAATTGCACTTTTACAGCAGCATCTAGAATATCAACACTTGTCTTGGATTGCAATCTGAAGCAAAGGATTGCGCTGTATCATCTGACCACGAGAGTACACTACCAAAACGTGAGAAACAGCAACTACAGTATTTCATGTGCCTACATACTAATGAATGACCACACTGATTATATCAGACACGACGCTTTATTACCATAACAGATCCCTGTATAAGGTGAATGAATATCCAAAAAACAGGCTAAAAAAATCTTGATTATATCGTAAAAAAAACGATTTTCGTGCCCGGCGTATTAACTGTAATAACACAAACCTGCATCTGTTATAACGTTTTTATTCCACGTTTTAAATCTCTGTCGCATGAATGGCGCTCGAAAAAGAGCTGCTACGCGTCTTGCAGCCTCTTGCGTTACGATCTATACCCGAGAACGCCATCTCACGTGTATTCGATACAGGTGGTACTGCTTCAGTACGTGAAAAATGGGCTGAAAACGTCTCAAAACGGCAGCTGCAAGCCGTCGATCGTGTGTTCATCAAGTATCTGCTACTTCAGGAGGTCGCAAGTCGTCGTAAGGACGCTACAGACGCGCAATTGGTGCATTTTTGGCATCTCTTTGCGTCCCAGGACACTATTGATGCTATATTGCAATCGGATCAAGACGTAGAGAACCACGACGCCGTGTATCGGTCGTTTCTTACGTTTTTACAGTCCATTATTAATGTCCGTGACGTTTACGCAAGTTTAAACAACGTGAAAAAACAAAACGCTCTAGTAAAAGCGTTATTAGCTGCTAAAATCTATATGGCATGGCTACAAATACCTGGAGGATCAGCATATGGGATTTTCATGTCGTACGTGTATCGTCAAGTTCTGGATACGTTGAAGAAATGGATTGGTCTTGTGGCTGTTAAAGAGCAGAGAAATAATGCTACAATACAAGAGAAAAGACGAGAGAGACAAGGAAGACGGAAAGTGGTGAGAAAAGAGCAGAGCAGTGAGGAAGAGAGTGAGGAAGAGGATCCTGTTACGTACCAAATGATGACGACACTTGGGTTGGAATTATTGGAGATGGTGGTGACATTTTTAGGCATTTTTTCACTCTCAGCTAGTCAAGAGTCTATTGTACCGACTATTGAGATGGTAATTGCATTGCAGACAGCAGTACCACCGGATAATGAAGACACGGCATTGGCTATGACGAAGAAAACAGTGCAAGTACTGGAAACATTGATGAGTGGTACACATGGTGAGCCATTGCAGATTGGCAGAGTGATTCTGCATTGCTACATTCCTGGCGTGACGTTGCAGGATACAGTGGCAAAGGAAACAAGGTCGTCGTTACGCTTTCATAGACTTGCTATTGATGTTATTATGAGGATCCAGCACATTACAGGAAAAACATGTGAAGAGGACGACGCCGAGGGCTCTGCACGTCGGGAATACTCGTTGATGTTGCTGGGTTTGATGCAGAATATTTGTCTACAGGCACCAGGTCTAGCGGATGAACGGCAACGTGTCCTCTCGTACGTCTTCTCGACTGTTATGGCTGGACGGCGGGAGAGCGAGTACGAAGAGCAGGTTAAACCAAGTGAGTTCCGAGACGAAGAGTGCGTAAGATTTGCACGATTCCTGGCTAGTTATTCTCGCAATGCTAAGCTGAAGTATCGCCAGTTTGCGGTAGAACTTCTTAGCCGCTTCGTGGTAGAAGCTAGGTTCTGGAAGATCAAGAAAAACGAACTTCCCGAATCGTTAGTCGCGTACTCGGGTGTAGGTCCGCTCTTGGAGGTCCTGATTGATCGTGCTCGCGACAAGATGTCCCAAGTTCGTACAAAGGCAATTAGTGGAATTTCGACCATGCTTACCTTAGGTTTATCAAATCTGGCTAATAACGAAAACGAAGACAATGATGAACAAATGAATGAGGGCTGCGGATCGGAAGCGATTTCAAGCTCACTGCAAAAGCTGTTGTACGAGCCATCGATTGATACTCAAGGATTGACGACACTTGCAGAAACACCACTGATGCAGCGACTTATTGACCTCTTCCGTGAGCGGCTCTTGGACGACAAGACATTCGTGCGCAGAGCTGCGGTGCACGCTCTGGAAGCACTTTTGACGGCGCACTCAGGCAATACTGTTCATGCTTCTTCTCGAAAAGACCTGTTTGATATCCACGCGCGCTGTACGGATTCCTCGGTTGTTGTTCGCGTGCAGTCGATAAAGTCGCTGTCAGCGATCTTGCTTAAATTTCCATGCGATGAAGAGGCCCAGAAGCTATGGAATCTTGGGGTTCTTCCGCTTTGTGTTGATCCGGAGACAACTGTGCAAACTTGTGCACTTGAAGCGGCTGGAAAGGTTGTGTTTGAGCGAGTTTTGATGTGGTATGATACACGCCGTAGTAAGAGCCAGCGCGAGAGTCTTGACAACGTCTGGATGCAGGTGTCGCATCTTGATGGTGTCATGGCTCGCTGTTTGCAAAAGGCAATGCGCATGCTAATCAAGAGCGAAAAAATCGATGTCGACAAAATTATCAAAGCATGTGTGTATGCCATTGATGAAAGCGTGAATCCGTACAGCTCCGGAGAAGAGGTGCAAGAAGAGGTAGAGGATGATGCTGCTCGCCGACTTTTAACTCGCTACTGGGGTTTTAGCTGGATTGTACTGGAGGAACTTGCGCACTCGGGTAATCTTATTGAGGCTGTCAGGGGAAAACAACAAAATTTAAGCATCGTCGTCGAGTGCTGGAACAAGTTGCAGGACCAAGCACTGCCAGTGGAGTTCAACGATGGATCAAAGCGCATTTTGCGTGTGATTGCCGCGATTTCAACTTTTATTGATGCACAAGATGCCAAGTCGATTGCGGATGGCATTTTGGCCTCGTTGCATTCGTTTGCCATCCCGCTAAATGTCATCGCCGATGGGATTCTTGCCCTAAATAGCATTTGCAAAGCCAAGGCTCCTTCTCCCGAGAAGAGTCGCGACATTAGTTTCGCGTGGGGAAAGAAAATCCTCAAACTTTGTGAGGTGAACCTTCGCAAATGCTTTGAAAGTAGCCCGGACGACTTGGATGAGGAGACGACATTGTTGCAAAAGCAACTGATATCTATCGGTGAGGTGGCGCTGCTTGAGTTTGATAAGGATGCTGACAAAAGCGGCGAGGCGGCACTTTTACCTGTTAGTTCGAGTCTGAAGTCTCTTGTGCAACTCTTTTTGCCACCAAAGTTTGTCCCTAACAGCATCGCCATCAGCCTGTCCATGTCACAAGCTACAGTGCAAAGTGAGGAAGGTGAGACGACGACTTCCGTCATGTCAGAGCCCGTTATGCTGCCGACTCCTGTTCGCGTGTGTGCTTTCGTGACGCTCGGTAAGCTGTGCTTGCGTGACAGTGACCTAGCCAAGAAGTGTATGACCATGTTCATTCGCGAGCTGAGAACGTGCGAAGAGCAAGACATCCGATCGAATATCCTGCTGATTTTAGGTGATCTATGTATTCGCTACACGTCTCTTGTTGACGCGTACGTTCCTACAATTGCCTTGTCACTTCTAGACGACAGTCGCTTGTTGCGCCGCAATGCTCTGCTGCTATTCTCACAGCTGATTCTGCAGGACTACATTAAGTGGCGCGAGTCATTGCTACGCTTCTTCCTTCGAGCTGCGGTAGATGAAGATGAGGAACTGGCAAACCTGGCTCGCCATGTGCTCTGTGGACCTCTGTTGCAAAAGTCACCACACATCTTCACGAACAAGTTCATCGAGATTATCTTTGTCTTCAATGGGGTCCAGGGTGACAAACTTAAGTTCTCGGAGCCTTTTGAGGAGGAAGGCACGCGCGAACTCGCACTGCTGGGCAATGCGTCCTACCCAAGACGAGCAAAATTATACACCTTTTTGTTGGAGCACATGACGGATGAGCAAAAATTGCAGATTTCCATGAAACTCTGCAATGAAGTGCTGGAGGAAGTCATGGACGGCACGCTTCCGCTGTGCGACAATCCATCGCAGATCACGGACCATTGCATCGAGGCAGTTCTCAAGGATACTTTCGCAATTCTGTGCTCACCAGAAATTAAACTTGCAACTTCAAAGGAGGAAGATGATGAAGCTGATAGTGAAGATGCAGCGATGGGGACAAACGCAAACGTTGCGTCACAGATCGCAGCAGCCAAGGGCAAATTGCTGTCCAAGTTGTCCAAGAAGAATTTCCTTGAAAATGTTGTACCGGTGCTCATCGGACTCAAGCACACTCTGGAAGCGAAGCATAGCCCCTTGACTCGCTATTTGCTGCACTACATTCGCGAATTGTTCAAGATGTATCGTCAGGAAGTGAAAGATATTTTTATGAACACAGATCCGCAGATGGCAATGGAAGTGGAGTACGATCTGCGTCAGCACGACTTGCAGCAGCAACAGCAACAGAAACAACAATCGCGCCGCATGCCCTACGTCTCGAGCGATGCCCAGACAGCACCGATGTCTCCACAAGCTACAGCAGTCCCTGCATCTCGGACACCGCAGGATGAATTGCTGGAGGCAAGTAACACATCCGTGCACCTACGCAGTGACGAGAAGGGCACGCCTGCTGGTCGACGAAAACGTCAGAGCCTTCCTTCAACGCCAACTTCTTCTCGTAGTGGAGTACGACCGCGCAAAGTGTCCAGTGAGGAAGCTCGTCGGCAGACATCAGAGCAGTCGACGTTGATATTTTCTCCCAGCCAGGGTCACTCAGCCAACGGGAACTGGCACGTGACTGCAAAGTCGCCTTCCGTCGACAGACCTCAGAGCCATGGAAAGACGAGCTTCACACAGAAAGATCTGGAAAGCCGCATGAAGAAGGACCTGTCTGCAGCCTTCGACTCGGCCGGTGATTCAGACGAGAACGTGCCACCAACTGTCAACGTTTCTAGACGCAGAGCAAAGGCGAAAGCCAAAGCCAAAGAAAACGTTAAAACGAGTTCAAAAGCTACTGCCATCCGAAAAGAAGAAAATCAGGAACAAGAGGAGAACGACGACGAAGAAGTCGTGCAGCTCTCGCTCAAAAAGAAGAAGAAGAAGAAGACAAAAAAGACGATCAAAGCTGTGAAAAACCCTGCTACTCGTATCAGTACTCGACACAAAAGGAAACGCAATTAGTCACAGTGCTGTTAGGTAACAACTGTACGACTAATGCAATGGAATAGACAACTGCAAAACCTCATCATGTTGTCATCTTCTTCCGTTCTTCTCCAGTTCTTCTTCACTCCATCTTGTCTCGTTTATCGAATGACCCCATTGGTCACAGAGGCCGTACAAGGACCTTTTGACGTTTGAAACTCATGTTCTTTCCACTTGGCAATGCCCTTGTCATCCGTCTTCATCTCTTCTCCCAAAACCAAAAGCACCTTTTTCTTCTCAACCTGCGCCGGTGAAATGGGTTCACCTTGAAGCCCATCAAACGTGATCCGTTCTCCAATTACAGCCCCTTCCGGTGGTGTCACCAACACCACTTTCTCGTTTTCATTCTCCAACTGAACCACTGCACACAGGACCATCCCATGACTACGAAACCCCACGAGATTACGTGGTTTCAGATTACACAACACAAGAACGCGACGATTTTGCATTTCTTCAAGTGAATAATGAGCCACTAGTCCACTAGCAATAACACGAGGTCTTTCTTCACCGACATTAATTTCTTCACAAAAAAGTTTCTCAGCTGTTTCATGTTTCCAAACTTTCGTGATTTGACCCACACGAATATCAAGTTTTGTAATCTCGGGTTGATTCATTGACTTGGTAATCGTTATTTTCTTTTTTCGATCCTTGATTTTGATTGACTGGTTGGTTTCATGAATGAATGCATTGGGTTCAATCCCCAAGTCCGTCTCAATGGAACGGATGAGACTTTGGAGCTGTTTACTGGCACTCATGGTTTTAAGAATTGGGTATCAAGGGAAAAAAAAGAGGAGGTTTGTTTAAAAAAAATGGGTAGGTTTTGAGGGGAAGGAGGTACTGTTTTTAGTGAATACAGTTTTTTAGTTAGCTAAAATAAGTACATGATGGAATGGTAATAAAAAGCTATAGTTCTTGGTACGATTTATTATCAATGTTGCTGTCTGATTTGTTAAGACTTATTGAATAAGGACCATCCAGCTGAGAAAAATGTAGAAAAGCAGGACGGGGTACACGGTAAGAGCTTTTCGCTTGGGTGGCACCATCTTTGACATGAACACAACGGACGCTGTCATATTAGAAACAAAAACACAGTCGAACATTTAGTACGAAACTCTTGTGCATGACAACAAAGCAAGCTTGTCGTACCTCGTGTAGACCAGAGAAACCCAACACCGACGATTACTGCACGTAGCAAGATGTGCGAGACTACCACTTTAGTCAGCATACACATCAGTGTGGCGATATTCAGCGGGAAGACACAATAACCCAGCACACACACACTCTGGAAAAACGATCTATTCAAATCACAAGTCCATCACAACCATTACCATCAGCTTTACCATTTGGTTGTTAAACAACACAACACAACAACAAAACACTTTCTATCGACGTACATGGAGCTGCCCAAAAGCTGCGCATTGATCGTAACGATCGCAGCACCAACCCAAATCACGATAAAAACTCCTGTAAACACCATGGCCGATTGGGCCGCAGGAGCCGTCACACTCAACGTTCTAACACCAAAAAAGCAAAATTAAACATCACAATCTACGTCCTCTCATCTCACCACTTATACACATAAACAACGTACATGGAGAGTGTAAGACACAGTAATAATGGTCCCCACAGGTCCCCTAAACAGCAAAAAGATACAGGAAAATGAGTCATTTCTTCCAAACTCAGATCTGATTCCACCCATCGTACAGTCCCGAAGTGCCTTGAGCGTCTCCTCCGACGTGTTACTGGGCATAAGAACAACACGCAACTTGCCACCGACCAATCGTAAGTCACGAAGCTACCACCAAACAAAGATACACACGTATTTATATAAATTACAACATTCAAATGATATTTTACAGGGGGTTTTCGTAAGAAAACAAGCAGCAACTACATACGATCGTGATGGATACGGGCTCATCTAACGTGCTTTCCTTTAATGATGGGAGACTGATACTGCCTGAGACGAGCTCCACGTCCATCGCCGTCTTCTGATTCGTCTCGTCCGGCATTTTTTTATTCGTAAGTTATGATCCGTAAGAAAAATAAGCTTTTAATCGAATATTTCAGTTTGGATTTGTAGAGGTTGACTTATTCATATAAATATACGTATATTTTTAGAAAGAGACGAGGAGCAAAATATCCATTCGTTTACTGACTTTGTTCTTGGATAATCGTAGAAGGTATGCGATTGGCTGGAGTAAATATCCGACTGGCTCGATCGAGCTCACACCACTTTTCGACCTCATCATGGGATGTACTTTTAGTACGAGAGCTTTATTCCAGCCAATTCCAGATAAATATACCTCTGCGGGTACGTGGTGATATTACATTTATATTGGGACAGATTATAACTTGAAATTGCAATAAAATGTTTTGAAATTTGTATAAAATTATCCACTACTAACAGAAGAAGTCCAAAACGCACTGCGGTACGGATAAATACTTGGATATTGATGAAATCCTTCACGTTATTGGACCAACATAATCCATACTTTGATCTTATTATCAACAGACAAGTTGGATTGCAGTCGTCAGATTTAATTATTGCGGTAAATGGATTTTATCCTTTTGCTATGACTTTTTCTCAACTAAATATTTGACATTTTTCTAGGTGGATTTTACCGAATCCAATCTGGTATGGAAAATAAAAAAAATCCGATTGGATAATGTTGCTTGAGGATTTTTTCTTGACGGTGGATATTTTTTTGTGCAGTTAAAAGGAAAAGAGACATTTGAAGGACGATCACTTCATTATATTGATAAAACAGGTCGTATTACAAACCCTTATCAGGTATATCGATTTGGTGTTATAATTCCGACTATAGGAAATGGATTCTTTTTTCATGTGAGAGATAATATTTTTTATCTTCCTTGTAGACGGTGATTTCAGCAATTGCTCGTGTATTTGAGTTATTTGACGACGATGATTCAATTCCGGCTTTTGGTTATGGTGGATACCCAGAGCGGCCAATTGCAGAACGATATTTTTCATTTGTTGAAGGTCAAGGTTGTGAACTCGATGAGGTCCTGCAACGATATTTCGCAATTGCTTCCACTATGGAATTGAACTCTTCGGCTAGTTTTGTGCCGGTGATATATGAAGCAATTAAGATGGCAAAAACGAGCTGCCGGTATCATATTTTGATAATCATTTCTGATGGCCACGTTGATGACCCTGGAATGGCGAGAAGAGCCATCGTCGAGGCTTCTGAATATCCGCTTTGTACGTTGATCACAAAATGTGCTGAGCTTTGTCGACGTGACTCGGGTGCTGGCTGATATGACCAGATTTGTGTTTTGCTCTTCTTACAGCAATAGTCATGATCGGTGTTGGCGATGGTCCTTGGACTTTGATGAACGAGTTTGACGACGGGTTGTCCGAGCGTCGTTTCGACAACTTTCAGTTTGTGAATTACAACACCATTCCAAAAGGTGTTTTAGACAACCCAGATGGAGGATTTGCCATGCAAGCACTTATGGAGATTCCAGGTATGTTGTCTTTCGGTTCATGGAGTTGAAGAGATCGCCGTGCTTACGTACTGTCGCTTGTTTCTCTCTGCAGACCAATACAACCAAATCCGAAAGCTTGGATTAATGAGGAAATAACGCCGTCGACACTGATGCTGTCGCCAGTGTGTTCCAAGTGCGTATCTGGCAGCAAAACCGCGTGTACGTTGCCGCTATGAGAGTGCAATAAGCCCACAAATCTTGAATGTGCAGTACCGCTCGTTATATTGAAAACTTGTTGCATTGTTCTTACGACTTGAATTCTACCTGCACCAACTTTTTTATAGGGACACAGGTGGATAGAGTAGCCTATGTATCAATGTACCTTGTATAGTGGCTAGCACAATTGCGCACAAAACAGGAGGATGCAAGTCGAACCATTCGATAGCTAGAAATTGGCCAGTTTGCTAGTTTCTAGCTATGAGTAGAGTAGCAGCGCAGCTGTACAATACATTTGTAGTAGTGTCAGTCCGTTGCAGCTTTTTGTCAGGTTGAAACTTTGCATCAGTGCCGATTCAGCATTTAACAAGCACATTTACAAGTGCAGCTTTCTCCGTGGCTTCAGAGATATCAGTACTCCTTGTTTCTCGACATGGATGAACAGCCGCTGTCCAAAAGGTTTCCGGTATGATCAATTCAATAAACAGTCGACAAACATCGAAGATGGTGCAGTGACTACATGTACAATATCGTAAAACAAGACACGTAGAAAAATCGCTGCGGTCGAATTGTCTATACAGAAATCCTCGTTGAAGCACCAGAAATCCCTTCTTCTATTGCAGAAGTGTCGGCATCAGCAAAATCTACTTTCATTTTTTGTAGGGAGCCTTAAAGTTGACTCCAATTGCATCCAAACGATCTCTGTCTCTTTCCACGTACGAAGAGTACGACCCCGTTTGTCGGATTTTCATGAAAATTCTGCCGAGTTTCAATCCGCGTGTCTGTTCAGGCCAAGGTTCCGACTCCGGGACAGTAAACTCCAAAGGCACCCATCCTGACTTGTATACTTTGCTGTACGTTTCAAGTGCCGGCAGAATTCTGTTACTCCATCGTTCATCATCTGGACTCCACACAAAGCCAATTGCCTTCAACTTGTCCTTGTCTCGATTCACCATAACGTCGTAATCGCCTCGACAGCGCATATTCGCGACAATCGCTCCCAGTCTCACTCCCCTCGTCTGCTGTGGCCAGTTCTCACTGTCCGGCACGACAAACTTGTATTGCACATTGCAGTGTCCAAATTCCCGTCGAAATGTCTCCAAGGCCGGAAAAATCTTGGAATCCCACATTCGTTCTTTCCAGTATTGTGTGGAAAAGTGAATCTTGTGTAATTCATCCATACAAGCGTCTCGTTGTGGTTTATACGTATCAGCATATTTGATACTCATAATAATTTGTCCAAGTCGGAGATTCCAAAGGATTTCGGGCCACTCGTGATGCCCCATTGGGACGACAAAGTTTTGAGGAATATCAGTATGACCATGAATATCATAATAGTTCTGCAAAGAAGGCAGTACCAGTACGTCCCATCTGCATTGTCGCATATTCCATGGAAACTTGAGTCTTTCCAAGTCTTTGACGGCAAAAAATGGCAGTTTTCTTCCTTGTTGTTTACTCACACGTAAATAATTGCAATGCATTCCTAGTGGATACCCCCAAGCTTCTTGTGGCCATGCAGGGTCTTCAAAAGGTACAATAAACTTCAATGGGATCATCAAATGGTTCTCCAACGATAAAAACGTCTCTAAACTTGGAACAACTTTTTGAACCCAAACAACTCCCGAACGCACATCAACATGAGTATTTTGCCACATGTGGGATGTAGAAGAGACTTTAACGTATTGGATCATACAACACGCAGTGTCTGAAGTGAACTGTGGACGACATAGGAGACTTTTGCGGCGAGCGACGAAGGCCCGTAGCATTACTATTGAGGGGTATGTATGATTGAAATGGTTTGTTGGTTAGTAGTCGATACCGAAAAGAAGCTAATGGTACATCATGTTGTGTCGTGGATGTAAGACATGAGGTGGTCGACATAAAGGGCTAGTATATTTACTACTACGGAATACTTTCCTAGTACTATTTTTTTGATATTACTCCTTAAATATCGTATACTATTGTAGTTTTTATTCTATATCGTAGTTTTCATCTCAAAATGACCGTCACCAAGAACTTGTTAGCCGTGCGTGCCAAGGTGGCAGAGGCTATAGCGAAAAGGGTAGGAACGCAGCAATGTACACTTGTAGCTGTAAGCAAGACCAAGCCTCTGGAGGATCTCAAAGAAGCGTACGACGCTGATCAACGCCATTTTGGCGAGAATTACGTACAAAAAACCCACTTTATTTTGAAATATCATTGTATAGGTATGAATTATAGCTAATATTATTTCTGCTGGATATTATCTACTATTTAGATTCAAGAATTAGTCCAAAAGACACCATTACTACCGGAAGATATTAAATGGCATTACATTGGCCACGTCCAGTCAAATAAAGCAAAAGTGCTTGTACGTGATGTCCCTAATCTCTTTATGGTCGAGACAGTGGACTCGGTTAAAATTGCCAATGCACTGAATAAAGCATCAGGTGAATTTCGTACCACGAAACTTCATGTGATGGTACAAGTGAATACAAGTGGCGAAGAACAAAAATCGGGTATTTATCCGGATGATTCCATTGAGCTTGCTCGTCATATTGAGACATCTTGTGAGCATTTAAAGCTCACTGGACTCATGACGATTGGTCGCTATGGAGACACGACGTCCGAGTGTTTTGATCGCTTAGTAACCTGTCGTAAACAAGTGGCTGAGGCTATGGGGATGACTGAGACGGACTTGGATCTAAGCATGGGCATGTCTGGGGACTTTGAGCTTGCGGTAGGGGGAGGAGGTGTTGTAATGACGAGGTGGATTTTCGGGTGCTAAGTTTAATATGGTCTTGTTTTTTTGGTAGATATCGTGCGGTAGTACGTACGTTCGTGTGGGTTCGACCATCTTTGGTGCTCGTGATTACACGAAAAAAGAATAGATGGCAATTGGAAGGTGACGGCGTCTCGGGAATTGTCTCAGAGTAGATCAAATGTCAAAGCAGTTTGCAGATTGAGGATGCCGTGCTTGTTGTTTTCGGACCATTTGGCTGCCATTCGCTTTGCATCCTCCATAGACATGCAGTCTTTATCAGGATCGGTTTCTTCTTTTTGTTGTTGTTGGTGACGGTCAAGTCTTGATATTTCTTGTTGCACGATGTCGTCCACGTCGATGTGAGTTATTTCTGGTTCATTTTGGTACATCTGCTGCCCGGCCTCTTCTACCGTAGCACGTCTCCGTATCCGTTTGGCTACTGGTTGCTTCTTTTTGTGCTCGCGTTCGACTCGCTGCTGCTCCAAGATATGCATGGACATTACATTCTTGCGATGGAATTGATCCTCGGGTAGCTCTTCATCCTCTATTACAGGGTCCCATTGTCTAGCAGTCTGTCCGTTGGCAAGCTGAAACATCTCCACCAGTGTCTTTGGCTTCTCTCGATCAGAATCAGCAGTCGTTGCTAGCCCGGAAATCTGTAAATCGTTTTCTTTAGCCCGCGCGAGAAGCCATGGAGCTGAACCGCAGTCAGGTCCGAGAGTATCCCAAAACTTGTCGATTGTGAGCATTACGTCCATTGTGTTGCAAACCTGATCGAAGCAAACTCTTGTCGAGTTTACATCTACAGGGTACGGAAGAAAAATTTCTACATAACGAGAGACAATGACATTACAAATGAGCTTGCTCTAGTCCCATCACACTCATGCATACGGATTGCACTTACCCAAATCATTGTGCGTGGCTGTTTTGACAGTCAATCGCTCGGCTTGCAATTCGAGCTCGACATCACTAGCCGTCTGCACATTGTTTTCAAATTTGATACAGACGATCAACCGATCCCCTGCTTGCTCCAGTATCGCAGGTGATAATGGGGTGCTACCCTCCATAACAGAAGAACATCTTTGACAAACTACACGAACACCTTTGCGCTCCTCAAGTATGTCAAAATGTGCTGTAGCTGTCGTCGGAACGCTTGATGTATGCGGTACCTTCTGGGCTGTACATGTTGACGCGCGAGTCTTCTTTAAAGCTGCCGAAATTTCCGTTGTAACTTCTTGAATAATCGGTGCTTGTGTTTTTCGAATATAGTGCTTTGGTGGAGGTAGCTCTCCACGGTATGTCAACCGCGGCAGTTTGTAGCGATCATTCAGCTTGATTTTGTACTGCATCACTCGAAAAGCGTCATTGACTTGTCTGGTAGAGCTACCAACCGCTAAAATCGCACTCATACCTTTTGATCAATGTGTTTGATCGCCAACTCACATACAAAGTTGCGGAAGGCGCCTGTTTTGTCTGCGTGGCAATTTTCCACGACTTTCGTGTTCACCGCCACGTCAAAAGCCAGTGAACTCGCTCCCATCTTATCTTTGACCTCACGTGGCGCACTTAGACTCAGCGGCACTTGGATTCCCTAAGTCACACAGCAAGTACTTACAACCAGCTCGAAGTTTGTCAATGGCACTGTGTCAGCAAATACCAATCTTTACCTCTTGCTCGTTGCCCTCGTCATTCAATTTCGTCGTCTTTGAAAACACGTGAATCTCGTTGGCATAAACCACATTCACAAATACCTGTTTCAATGCATGTCAACATAACATATCTATAGTCAGACAATTTCTTAGATCTTAGAGATCACAACAAAGCCTTTCAGTACCTTCTTCTTTGTTTTGGTATCATTTGTCTTCATCAGAAAACCAGGCTTCACATCAATGTACATCTATAAGACATACAAAAACATCACAACTCAGTTCTCGAAAGTCTATCACTCTCAAAGCTAATAAAGTTCAAGTCGTACTCCTTCCTGCGTAGCTTTCAAGCCGTCCTCCCCCATGACCTTATCACCAGGAAAACGTGGCGTGAATGATGATCCTCGTGCACTTGCAGAGCTCTTGAAGATGTCGTATAGATCAGCATTATTATCACCTTCTTGCAAACTAGTAACAGCCTCGTGTTCCAATTCTGCAGTCTGTAATTGACTCTGTATCGTAGCGATGAACTCTTTGTAGCTATCCGGGTCTGTCTTTTCGAACTTATCGAGCCACTGGAAGGCGATGAAATAGAGGTCAAGGTCTATTCGAGACAGAATTTAATGCTCTTGTTCATGCACTAGCCACAGAGATACGTACATTGGCGTATTGCTCGATAGCCACGTCGTCCATCGGGATGTTCATCGGAGTGTGACGAATGTTGAAATGCGACGCAAATGATGTTTGATAGGTCGGCTTTTGATAGAGCTACTGTTTAAAAAGACAATTTAAACTATGCATAATGAGAGGGCAGTGCTTTCGATGACGGGGATAAGCGGAATGACAACCAACAAGTACCGCAGATTCGACTCGTTCATTCATTTAGCGACAACTCGTTCAAGTTCTTACAATCTGTTGTGAGACCAAGATGAGAGTCTCACGACAACCCAAGTGCAAGTATCCCAGCAAGTCCGTTGAAGCAAAGGTGAAAAACATGCACCAAATGCCGACTTACATGAGGTCCACGAACGGTTGGGCCGCCATCGTAATGGGCTTGGTACCGTTCGCTTTTAGCGTGTAGGCGGCCTTGGGCTGCTTGGGAAGACGCTTGATCTGAGCACGGACACCAGTAGCACGAGCCTCTTTTTTCTTCAGCTCGTTCTCCTTGACACGCGTAAGGAAACCCAGACGACACTTGGACTGGTGCACGTGTTCAATACGCACATTAATGTGCTTGTGGATGATGCGGTTGCCAACCACTTTGTTCACACGCACACCAACGGCACGCTTCGTGACGTTATAGACACGACCAGTACGGCCGTGGTAGTACTTGTGGGGCATACCCTTTTGTACGGCACCATTGGCCTTAATGTCCACGTAGTCACCGACCTTGAACGTACGCAAGTACGTCGACATCTTGATCATACCACTCTGACGAAACGGACGAGCGAACATGTCGCGCGTACGAGCACGGTAACCGAAGGAGTGCGGCATTTTTTTGGACTAAACTGTGGAGGTAGCACCAACAACCAAAATCTCGTTAGAAACGGCACTTTTCGGGATCATTAGAGCAATCCAAAGACTGCAATATAAAGGGGAGAGCATTGCAAACATAGTGATAGTAAAAGTACTACAATAATCTCATTGGAACGGAGTGTTCTTGTGTTGTTTTCATTGGATTTTGTAGTCATTGGACCTCTTGACCTGTATCTCTGTCAATTCTTGTCGTTTTTGCAAAACAACTCCGTCCATCTTTGGATGAATGTATCATAACTTTTATGATTTTACTATTGCATCACTTGTTCCTTGCACTTTCTCCCCATATTACATTGTTTGTACATACATATCCACGCTTACCTTCACAAGTCGAACGAGACAAGAAGAACTGGGATGAGTCGCTAGAGCTTGGAGTCGCGAAACTA
Organism: Peronospora farinosa; assembly: GCA_947646735.1. Classification (NCBI taxonomy): domain Eukaryota; phylum Oomycota; class Peronosporomycetes; order Peronosporales; family Peronosporaceae; genus Peronospora; species Peronospora farinosa. The sequence goes on along the minus strand of CANTFK010000947.1, from coordinate 97,062 downwards.
TTGGCCGCGAAGGCGTCAGCATACAATAATCAAGTAAAAACCCATTCGAACCAATCAGCAGCTATGAAAAAAAAACCACTTACACGATCTCTTCTCTCAAGTACGAAACATAAAGCCATACTATTCGTATGTAACCGAATCGATGACGTACACAATCTTTACTCAACTCTTCTAGCCAAACGTCTTGAAGCTAATATGGAGGACGAAGACTTTGGTGAGGACGTGCTTGTGACGTCACAGACGGACGAGAATAGCGTGAAAGATGAAGCCAAGACAGAGGAATCAAGAGCAACATGGGAAGCTGACAATACGGATCGTATCAAGTCGGAGAAGATAAAGAATGAACAAGAACAAGACGAAGATGAAGATCTTTATGGGAAGGTCTCTATTAAGCTCAATGCGTCTGCTACGTCTGTTGCAGCAGCCGAAGCGGCAGCTACAACGATTTCAATAGTCAAATCAAGTGAAGACGTGTCGGTTGTGGGCTCAGAAGACGACGAGGACGAGGAAGACGTGGCTATTGTATTGAGCAAAGATCATGCTGGGAATAAACCCACGCTACGCTTTACTGGAGGAGGAAATCGCTACGTACGTGGCAATTTTGGAAGCTCTCAACAAGGTTGGACTGGAAAATCAGGTGCTGGTGGGACAGTGAGCTCTCAATCGGGAGATACAGACCCTTTAGTCACTGATGGAGTCGATGATATGGCCTTGTTTGGTGGTCGACGGACAGCTTTTGATGTTGATATTGATCTTTTAGAGGACAGACCATGGCGTAAACCAGGTGTCGATATCTCGGATTACTTTAATTATGGCTTTGATGAACATAGCTGGAGAGAATATGCAGCACGACAATTGAGAGTAAGACGAGACTTAGCAGTGGAAAAATCAAGAGAACAGGCATCACGACAAGCAGTAAATGCTGCGAATCAACAAGCAATGCGTGATCGTGACGCAAATATGCAAGGAGGTGGAGGAATACCTCCGCGTGGATTCCCTGGACATATCAAATCAGAAGGTGGAGATGACCCGAATGCAGGTAATCGCTCGAGACAATGGGGTGCAGTTGGAATGCCACCTCCTATGGGTGGAGGACCACCACGAGGAGTTCCAGGATTTTTGGGAGGACCACCACCGAGGGGCTGGCACCCTGGAATGGGCCCGCCATTGGGCTTTGGGGACCAGCAGAACTGGAATGGTCCTCCGATGGGTGCACCTTGGAACTCGGGACCAGGAAGAGGACCACCGTGGATGGGTGGACCTGGCGGAGGAAGAGGCCGAAGTGGTGGACGGGACGATCGAGGTCGCAACGGAAAGGATGACAAAGATGATAGACGAGGTGGTAGATCCGAAGCAAGTCGTGACCGGTCAAGATCCCGCAATTGCCTTCGTCGGGATGACTCACGAGGTAGCGGACGTCGAGACGAGGCGGGGGCCAAAGATGCTAGCGAAAAGGATCGAGGTCGTGGCGGAGGCCGAGACCATGGCCGTGAACGCGGACGCGACCGTGCTAGCAGCCGTGAGAAAGGTCGTGAACGAGATCGCGACACTGGCCGTGATCGCGTTAGCAGCCGTGGTCGCGATAAAAGCCGTGATCGTGAGAAAAGCCGTGACGGTGGCCGTGAACGTGATACTGGGCGTGATCGTGACGCTGGCCGTGATCGCGTTAGTAGCCGTGTTCGCGATAAAAGCGATAAAAGCCGTGATCGCGAGAAAGGCCGTAGTCGCGAGAAAGGCCGTAGTCGCGAAAAAGGCCGTAGTCGCGAAAAAGATAGTATTCGCGAAAAAGGCCGTAGTCGCGATGGTGGCCATGACCGTGGTCGAGGTCGCGATCGCGATCGTCGCCCTCGCGAACAAGAAGGTCGCGGAGGCGGAGCAGGAGACGCCGAAAAAAAGGAGCGAGGAGAACGCAACCGAGCAGATCGAGGTGGACGGTTGCGATCCCGAGACCGTGAATCACGGAAGCGCAAGGATCGGGACGAAAATACTGGTGATAAACGAGGCCCTGGTGATCAGCGTTCCAAACGGCGGCGTTAGATGACAAAACTGAGTATGCAAGCGTCTACAGCTTCATCTTGACAATACAACATCGGACAAACGAATTGCGCTAAACTTTTGATCCTTTAACTCGTTTGTTATTTACACGCATCTGTCTGTGGTCTAGATCTGCTTGTGCAACCAGAGCTCAGTCTCGAGCTTGTCGAGGTCTTGCGCCGTCACCTGCAGTGCAACTACTGCATCACTCTGGATGGCATCAACAGGTACGAACGTCATGCCGGGCATGCTGTTAACTTTACCTCGTGCTGTTATAGTCTCGTAAGATGGCTTGGCCAATTCGTTCTCGCTTGAGAATGCCGTTGCCACGTAGAAGGTGCGCACGTGAATCACTCGGTCCCAAGGTATTAATGCTTCCACCAGGCTATCCAGCACGCATGTCCAGATTCCTTTTGCTACAGCTTTTGCCAACGCTCGAGTGTCCAAGTATTTTGCATCATTTTCAACTGACGCACTGCACACGATTTGGCAAAGTGCGCGTGGAACCATACCACTTTGCCACTCGAAGCGCAAGTTGTCTGAATAGCGTGTACGCATCATGCTTTGCGGTACCAAATATTTCAGCGCGATGTGCGTGAGTGCTTGGAGCTCCACCTCCACTAAAGCATTGCGCGGCAAATTTGACACCTGAACCACCAGCAGCGGAGCCTTCTTCACAAACTCCAAGCGCACTTCGTTCTTGTCCACTTCTTCATCGCTTTCATCACTGTCATCAACAGACTCAAACTCATCATCCAAACCGGCATTGGTAATAAGGTTGCGACGGCTGTCAGCTAGCAAATACTCCCGAGCTCCTCGGTCGTCAGGATCTCCGGTGGTGTAGATGATACCGGAGCACACGTGACGAAGATTCGACTGAAGCGCTTCCAATACACGGCAGGCGTTGCGAAAACATTGCGCCGTCTGGGCGGCGTGGTCACCTGGTACGAGATCCATAGTTTGAGGGTGTAACGCAATTTGACCAGCCAAAAGGATGAGCGCTCTGTGAAGCACATTAGCTTGGCTGTACGGACCAATGCAACAGGGCGCCCAGGCTGAAAGACTCTTCACGTGCAGGACGTCGCGGCGTACACGCAGAGGTTGTAACTTTTGTTCTCCACTACCGCGTAACGCGAAACAGTCCAAAAGCACGCTGGCAGGTACGTCTCCCAGTGCCTTCACTTCGACGCAGCTACGTGATGGCGGCAGGTTTTGTCCGAGCTGTCGGATATACTCGGCGTTGAGCTGAGCGAATGCGCCTATATCACGAACATACAGGTGGACAAAGCACACATCTGCTAGCACCATCTCTTGACTCTCGAGTACGGTCTCTAGTTGGTTAACGATATCAATCATTTCTTCCTTCAGCGAGACGGATGCGTCACCAGCCTTGCTGCTCATAATGCCTGAAAGGTGCACTTGGTCGCGAAACTGACCAAAAGCAGGCACAAATTTCGTTGCAGACTGCGGGCAAAGTGCAAGCACGGTAGCTGGCTTTTTGTTTGTGTTCGTTGCACTGATTGACAAACGAGAAAGCAAAGGTTCTGGGATTCGCGAGGCTAATTGCGAGGGATCCGAAGGTTCCTTATCCTCCAAATGACACTTGTCGATCGACAAAAAGGCTACAGGAGCAACGTAGTCGTCCGAATGAAGCACTGTATGGCTTTCATCACTTCAAAAAAGAAGAAAAACGCATGTTAGTCAGCTTACAATCGCAATATCTACTCATAAAATACCTACATGACGATACGCTTCTTAAAAAGTGGACAGTCCAGCGTAAACGTCTCGTATTCACCACCTTCACCACATACATTCATCTGATACTTTTCTTTCTGCAATAGATATAACGACGTTCAAAGAAAACAGAAGTGAGCAGCAGTACAGTACAGACTTCTCCATCAGTTTCATCTTTCTACCAGCATCATCAGTTGTGGTTGCAGCTCGGCAATGGTCTTTCCTAAATGTTTCCGAGGATGTAGCCCAATCGATGCGACCTTAATCAAGATTGCTTCTATCTCGGAATCAATCATCTCTTGCAATAATTCCGTCTGTTCTCGACGCCATAAATATCCAAAAGATGTTAAATTCAATCTCGAACACCTGTAAGAAAACCATGGAAATCAGCCCTTTGTCCATCAATTTGCTAGCCCTAAAACTTGCACGCACACATTCTCGACTCGATTCCGTTGATAACTGGAAAAGATTGCACCAGTACAAACACCTTGAACGTCTGGATATTGTCGTTTTACTCTCTCCAAGAGCCGAAACAAGTCTTCGACTTCATCACCAACTGCTATCTCGTGATAATTCATATCTGTTTCCACTGCTGTGCCTGTAATTGTCTCGGATAGTAATGGAAGCTCCATACTACTAGCAATAAGCTTGACGATCTGATGTCCAACACTCTGGAACATGAAGGAATCGATCTCGGCTTCATCTGCTGGTAACTCAATTGGTGGATGAAGATGAGCGAGACAGACAATTTCATGGCCAAAACGAACACATTCCATCATTGCATAACAACTGTCTTTTCCACCACTTAGAAGCGCTACGACTTTCATCACTTGAGAAGCTCAAAAGACAAGAGAAAGGAGAATGACACGCATGAAACACTTGGCCACGAGCAGAACGTCAAAAGTGTAGCCATCTCAGCTGCGACGTCAGGTGGGGACGGGGGGTGGACCACACGCGAGCTACGTGAACCACACGCGAGCTACGTGAACCACATGTAATATTTAGACTATGTGGACAACATGGGATGTAGGTGGACCACATATAATGTAGGTGGACCACATGGTCTTAAGGTGATCCACGTGAATGATGCAAGATCAAATTACCCCTTTTTAGTCTGTACCGAGATGGCGGCAGTACGATCCGTCCTGCTGAGCGATATCCAGCAGGTTTTGAGTCTTGCACGGGATCAATATGGGTACCTACTGTCTAGTACTATCAGTGAGTACTTGAATAAAGTACGAAAACGGCCTGTAGTCATTGTAAAATTGATTTGAAAATGGTCGTTCAATCCTACATTTTGATGTTTTAAAATGACAGAAAAGTACCCGAGCAGACTTTCAAAGCTTCTCCTTGCTACGTGGACGTCTTCTACGTTGTCATTGTACGTCTAAACCAATTTTCTGCTTCTTTAAGCTGCTGAATGACGTCATTTTCGCTCTTTTTCTGACGTTTTTCCTCTAGATTTGACTGAAATGTCGCCTGTGGACGTAGTGAAGCCATTTCTAGACGTGATTCGACATGAACATATCAGTAGCACAGTCACTGCTGCTGCACTGCAAGCGGTGATGAACTTTCTGCACTCGTGGCCGTGGACAGACGTTAAGGACCAAAATATCGCGGCAGACGCCGTCGCTGATGTTGTGGATGCTGTGAGCCAGTGTAGATTCCAAGAAAAGGACAGCCAGAGCCACCAACACGTGCTGATTCTGGTGGTTCAGGTGCTGTACGCGGTGGTACGTTCATCTTGTGGCACGAGACTATCGGATCACTCAATGTGGCAGTTGGTGGAGTCACTCTACGCTCTCAGTCGCAGCTCTCAACATGATGTACGCACTGTGCTGGTTGGTTAATGTTGGATGAAGGGTGAGTTCTGATAGCTGTGGTGTCTGCTTGTACAGCCGCATATTACGCTGCCATTGCGATTCATTGCTACAAACTTTCTACATGACACGATTGCCTTTATTTTTTCAAATCCGGTCATTTACTCAAATCTGGCTTCTACTGTTGATGATACAACGTCCTTGTCGGAGCCTCTTAGACCTGGATTTGGATTGCCTTGTGCAGTAAAAATTGTGGGCTTTCTATGCCAAAAGTTACACAAGCGCAATTATTTATCACCTCTTGCGTCGGATGCTCCTACCGTGTCGACTGGAAACATGACAAGCCAATGTGAAGTGTTATTATCCTTTAGCTTGCTTCAGCGTGCACTGGTCGCTTGCGACGCTGATCTGATGTCGGGTGTGCCATCGCTAATGTTTTTCATCAAGGACGATTTGTGCAGCGCTATTTTGCGCTATTGTCGTCTTGGGTGCGATTTGCTTTGTATGGTCGTACTTTGTGCTGCGTTGGTCTATTGCTTACATTATGAAAATGCTGTGCAGCGCTTGCGCGGAGCTTCAGATCCCCGTGAAATGTCTCGAGCTAATCAGGCTCTTGTGGTCAAAGCTTCGCTCGAATCTCAAAATGCAGGTAGAGGCGATTTTTGAGGGCGTGTTCTACCACACGCTCCACTGGTGTCTCGCCAATATGGATTTTAATAACCCAGACTTTCCGCATGGGGATGATTCGGCTCCCTCTACTGGAGATACAAGTGGTCAAGGGGACGACAAGCCGATGGTCGATTGCGCTTTAGACGTGTTTTCCGGAAATATGCTATCCAAGAGCCAATTGTACAAGATCTCATTTGAAATTCTCGACTGCTTAGTGGACCTGCTTGCCGAGGCAACGTTGTTGCCTGACTTATACGTGAATTACGATTGCGACGACAATCGTTGCGACCTAACGCAAACATTATTCAAGCTGCTTTCTCAGACTGCTCAGCAATCTCATGTGGCTTGTTTTGAGTCGCACGACGAAACGCATTTTCTGTGGGCTCAGGCTATTGGAGAGATTGCTCTTCGCGGAATGTTCAATGCACTCTATGTCGTGCATCTCCGAACGCACCCAGGGACGCCTGCTCTTCGTGGTGACAGTAGCAGTGGACCGAGCGACGAAGAGAGTAGTGTGGATGTGCTGCTGGTAGATCAGGAAGAACGATCTTCACCAGCCAATACTGATGGGTTTGCTTCTGCAGAAGCTCTACTTAAGAAACGACAGCGCAAAAAGTTTTTTCAACACGGGATTCAGGAGTTTAATCGAAAGCCACTAGCAGGAATCAGGTACTTGCAGCAACATTATTTTCTGCCTACGCCGCTCGACAGCATGTCTCTTGCTACGTTCCTTCGATCGCTTCCTCAAGGTTTGAACAAAAATTCGGTGGGTGTGTACTTGGGAGCAATGGGCAAGGAAGTCAAGGGTTTTGAGAAAACCGAGATCCACGAGGCTGATACAATCGACTTCCATCGCGACGTTCTTACCGACTTCGTGCAATCGTTTAATTTTGAAGGAGAGAGCATCGTTACTGCACTGCGAATGTTTCTTGCGAGCTTCCGTCTGCCAGGTGAGGCTCAACAGATTGACCGCATCTTGAACACCTTCTCGCACCGAGTATATGAGCAGTGCCGGGAACGATTTGTGATGGCATCCGTGGACGTAGCATATTTGCTATCATTCAGTTTGATCATGCTAAACACAGATCTGCACAACCCAAACATACAAAGAGATAAGAAGATGAAGCTGGCTGACTTTATTAAGAACAACAAAAACTATGGTCAAGACGTTTCCAAAGGCCTCGATTTGCCTGACGATTTTCTAACCGAATTGTACAGCACCATTGCAAAGGACGAGATCAAGACGTTTGAAGATGGTGGCAAGCACGGTGAAGTGACGAGTGATCGATGGAAGGACTTGCTCAATCAAGCAGAAAGTGACCCGCGTAATTCGTGTTTGATTGTGCACCATCCGTCGTTACGTCTTCGATCACCAAGCGCGCCTTGCAGTATAAGTGTTGCCCAAGGCTCAGCGGTACGTCTAGCACCTGCTGTGAAGCAAACGATGACTCAGGCTCGGCTCACGATGGTTGCTTCTAGCCATGTTAAGGGAGCCACCAATTTACAAAAAAGTGGAACTTGTGAGGCTGAGCTTGTGCCACTCTATGCTTCTTCAGGCAACCAATACGATCGCCATATCTACGAGTTGATTCAGCGAAACCTTGTTCGTGCATTCAACAGCGTTTTTCAGCAGTTTGTTGTTGATTCACAAGCAAAAGATGCAGCAAGGGGCGATGATCTCTCAGTCGGTAGCAGCTATGAGATGCACTATGTTCCCCAGAGAAGTGCACTTCAACTTGCATGTAATGGTTTCGTGCTGTGTGCAGCGGTGGCATCCTATTTGTCGTTGACAGAACACTGCAATTCTTTGTTTATCCGCATGTGCAAGTACACGGCGCTGCTTTCGTCGGACATTTATCCTGTTGGATATAACGGCCGCGAAAACGGTATTTGGGTGTATTGTGACAACCAGAGTGCTACAGTCGCGACTGCAGCTGTACTTAAGCTGGTAAGGACGTGCAGCTTGTCGCTTCATAGCCGCTCATGGAAATATTTCTTCCATGTTGTGAATGGTTTGCGTGAGTTCCATGTCTTGCCGTCTCGAATTCTGTATCCCAGCGACAAAACAGATTCGGAGCTAATGACACCTGACGAGCGTCTTGAGTTTATTGACCTGGTGTATCAGAACAAAGAAGGATTGGAAAGGAAGATGGCGCTTAGTGCACACGATCAGGGCGGTAGTGGTGGTGACGTTGGTGGATTTTTCAGCGGTGTCGCGTGGCTGCTATCAACTCTTGATTCCAACCTAGGCGGTTCAGCACCTTTGTCTACCAAAACGACAAAGTCTCGTCTTTCTCCTGATTTTGAGTGGCGCCAGCTCAGTCCGGCTGAGCTAGCCTTCCACACGGAAGATCTCGTGATCGAGGGGAATACGCCAACGGAGCAGGCGCTCGACGGCAAAGATGACCAAACAGATGAGTTTGGCACTTCCCAGTGGATTCGAACGATTCTGCAGCCTTACCGACTGGAACTTTTGATGGATGACGTGGCTAACTTGCCATCTCGCGCCCTTGCTGAAGTTATCGAGGCACTGCATGACGAGATATTGCTGACAATACGATGTCCTCATCAAGAAAACTCGAAAAAGTCCACAAAGATGTCGCTCAGCCAAGGAGGATGCGTTCTTTTCGAGCACCTATTAAGCCAGGTAGTCTCCCTTAGCAGGTCTCTCTTTGATGGTGGTGCAGCTGATGAAGAAGAAATATCTGGTATGCTCGAAGCTCACTTTACTCAAATGCTGACTCTTTTGCAGCCGGTGGTGGTTACAAACACTAGTCCAACTGGATTGACCTACGAGAACGCATGCTTTTTGTTACACAAGTCGATTAACGGTCTGTTCGCTTGGGTGACCCGTACGCGTAGTGATGTCAATGGGCTGCTGCTGGTACAATGCTTGGATGCTTTGATGAAAATGAGCGGTGATGACGAGCTTATCCGACCTTTCCTAACGCCAATTATGTGCGGATTGAATCGATATGTGACGCTGGTGAAGCCAAATAATTTACATTACTCACGCATGGATTGGCTGACGATTTTCAATCTGATCACCTTGTCCATTGAGATGCCTCACGCAGCCTCGCACGCCTTCGGACTTCTTGAGCAGCTTGTGACAGAAAAGATCTGGAATGAAGACGGAAACGAAATTCTTGCTAGCGACTGCTACACGAAGATGATTATGATGGCCATGAAATTACGCGACACACACGATTCATGGGCACCCTCGAGACCTATTGATTTACTTCTCTTCATGTTCGATACACTCCGCCCTGATGCGTCAAACTATATTAAAGAACGCTTGCGTTTTATAGGTGGGATGACTGTTATATCAAGGCATCTTCTATTAAACCAGATTAAGCAGGAGCTCCCCAATGACCTCGTTGTAGCGGCGATTAAAGGTTTGAAGCACATGTTGTGCACACACACAGGATCTAAGCAGTCGTTTAAGCCCGTGGCCTGGCTGGACGTTCTTCGATACGGATTGGTTCCTGTTGGTTTTGACTTGCTAAGCGATGCGGGATCCAAATATCTTGGTGGAGCGATGTATGACGAAGAGGAGACAAACTCACCCTTCCTGTACTACCAGCGACAATTACCTACCTTTAACAGAGATAGTCCCAATGATATACTCGCTCCTGGCGATAATACAAGTCCTACTGGACGTCGATGCCGACCATTAACGATAAGAGACCCGTTGGCCCTACGGCCACACGTGGTGGTGGCTCAGATGCTTTCACTAGTGGTATGTGAAGAATTGACACGGCTACAGACGTGCTCCAAGTTTCTGTCTGTGTGGGAAAACGTGGCAGAGCTGCTGGTGGGCTTGCTGGAACACACATTCATGGAAACCCCTCCATCCCCTGCGAATGGAGCTGCGAGTGGGGAGGTGTTGATTGCGGCACTAGAGCGCCGAAGCGTGCTTTCAGCGCACGAAGAGATTCTTGAGCACAGTAGAGGAATCGTGAGGCGCTTAGCAGTTCTACAGGACGAGGTCAAAGAGCAGGACGAGACAAAAGTCCAGGAGGAAGTTAAGTTGGAGAAAAGACCTGACGCTAAGCTGTCGAATGTCTTGATGCAGGTGCTGAAAGAGAAATGTCGCTCCAATTCGGCCTTACTGGAGCAGCTTTTTCCTGCACAGGACGACGACACTGGCGGACGCTCTCCACCTGTCGAAAAGGTCGATGGAGATATTGTCGAAGAGCAAAACGACAGTAAGGTGGCAAGTTAACCTGATGTCAACTGCAAGGTTGTAGTGTTTGCTGATAAAAAGTCGGAAAACTACATGGAGTGGTTGATTGCTTTGTCCAAGTGAGCTGGTAAGGCCGCCTTCGCGGCCGTTCCCTCGCTACATTCACTCTGCAGGAATGTATGTACAACTTCAACTAGGTCATTAAAGTGCGGTAGCTCGTATTGGTACTATTTTTAAATCCTGTGTATTATTACTAGTACTATATTCAAAATAGTATGGACGCCAATACCGGGCCATTAGTTGGCGACGTCCATAGCAATGGAGGGGATATTGATTCGTTGCTATCGAACGACAAAGATGGTCGAAAAGAGCCAGTACGGCGTCTTCATGAGCCGTATGACCGTCATCGTGCCCACGACTTGCGTGCAGAGTGCTATCGTCGTGGTATTCGACCCATAAAAAAGGGTCCAAATGCAAATGATAATAAAAGTGGGTACATTGATTTATTACGCCAAAATGATGGACCCATTTTGAAAGCACCAAGTACCCAAATAAATAAACGAGAAGATGAAGAGACGGAAGATGAAGAAGATGCGAGTAATGGTGGAGATCATGTACATGAAGTCGAGATCATTACCAATATGACTAACAAGAGGAAAATATCGACGATGACCATGCAGACTCAGACCGAGACAAACAATTTGAAAGTCACGTCAGCAGCTGTAGCAGATTTGCAGGGTTTCTATGAAGGAGGTCCATCGATACTGCCGATGCAATATTCGCCCAATTTACCAAAACCTTCGGCTAATCCGACGACGGATTTAGAAATTCTCAGTGGAATTGCTAATTCGTATACTCAGAATGGAACTGCCGATGGACAATTATGTAACAACTGTCGTACGGTCGTCACGGATCAGTTAATGGAGTCGATTCGACTGGGAAAGACCAAAATGCAACTGGAGGAATGGCACAAATTGATGGATCAACGGGATCGAGATACTTTGTATTTGAAACAAGTGTTGGAAATTTTGCAGAATTTACGAAAATCTTTTCGAGAAGCACAGGTGCATGGAATGAACCATGATTTATTGGTCGAGTTGCAGGATGATATGGCTTTTTTCCAGAATCTGAAGGAACAAACCAAAGAGAGAATGAGACAGGCAATGCATGAAGCACGAGAACGCTCAGCAAACAAGTCCAATGCCATGGCATAGGTCGAATACCAGTTGTTGCAAAAAGAATTGTGACGCATGAGAAATCGATTGTGTGAAGGTGAATAATCAAGAGACTGACGACAACATTGTTTGGTGGTGACATCGTCGTTCGAGACATGACACTTTGGACGCATCTGATCTGTGCTTGCTGGTTGATTGGAAAAATATACTATTAATTTTCTGGAACAATCTGAACACAAGAAGAATCTGATTCAGTAGTACAGCTACGTTATCTGCTGCTTACGCGAATGATAGTCGCGCACCTGATGCGTACTTGTGAGACTAACTTGTCGCTGAACATGTCAATCACGCTGTCAAAGCTTCCAGAATCACTTGCAAATTTACAGTCTCGGTGCCACAAGCTAGCTCTGCCACTTTCACTCATCTAGCTGCTCCTCCAGTATTTGACAGCATGATCACGCCTATTGAAGCGACAACTCCGAAGTACAATTCTGCCGAGTCGCCTCCCCACCGGGAGCTGACTGCGTTGGGGTTGCAGGAGCATCCTCCAAGGTTGTCGACATTCTCGCACCTCGACCTCGTTGACTCCGGCGAAAGCAAACACACGATCGGGTGCTCGGTGGCCATGCTTGTACTTCTTTCCCTGCCGCGAATGGCTACCAATATGGCGTGGTCGGCGCAGTGGGCCGCCCTGGGTCCATACCTCGGTACAATGCTGCCGCGTTTCGCTGTGCAGCTGACTCAATTGATCGGTCCGCTGTCAGGCATACTCGTGGCACCGACTATCGGTGTCCTTAGTGATCGCTGCACAAGCAAGTGGGGTCGCCGTCGCCCATTCTTGGTTTACGGAGCTGTTACTAGTGCAGCATGTTGGATGCTGATGGGATACGCACGGGAATTGGGAGAGCTGCTTGGTGACTCGGGGAATAATCGACCGTGGACTGCTTGGCTCACGATACTGTTTTACACATGGATGGATGTTACCGTCAATGTGGTGCAAACACCGGCTTTCCTCATAATCGCGGATTTTGCAGGCGACCGTCAGACTTTAGGAGCCAGTATTGGACAGGCGAGTTCAACACTGGGATCCATCTGCGTAGCTGGCTACATTTACGTCTTTGGTGCAGCGCACCTGACGCTGCGTTGGTTTCTCGGTATGTTATCGGTGACCATGTTAGCTTCTGTAGGTGCTGTATGCGCGTTTGCGAAGGAAGAGGTACCAGTCTCTAAGGACTTGGACTTTGAATCGGGCGAAGAAGCTTCTAGCGCAACGAAGCGGATTGGCGAAGCCTTTTCCTGCATTTATCACGGCTTAAAGACGCTTCCTCGCACACTAGCAGTGTACTGCCTCGTGCTCTTCTGCATCCAGTTTGGTTTTACAGCCTACAATGGCAACAAAGGTCAGTTCTTTGGCATTGAAGTCTTCGGTGGGAACTCAACTGATGCAGACATTTGCGACTTGAGTCACCACTGTACGCCCGACCAAGAGCGCTACAACGATGGCGTTCAGATTGCTGGTGGTCTAGCAGACTTGCTTTTCAATGTGCTCGGATATCTGTATTCATGGATGTTACCGTTCCTTGTTCATCGTCTGGGTGCACGCTGGGTCGTCACGGTTGCGTGCATTCCGCAGGCACTGCTTATGGTGATGGCGTTTACGAAACTTGTTGCTGTGGACGTGATGATTGTCGTATTGACGGCTATTACGCAGTCGACAGTTTTTGCACTCGTCGTGCCTATCATCGTGCATGTGTTTGGGACTTCTGCGCAAGTCGGCATGTATGTTGGTGCCGTTAATTCCGCCAATTGTATGGGCCAGCTTCTCAATTTCTTGGTCGGTGCTGCACTTGTCAACACATCGCTTGGATACGCATTACCGGTGTTTGTGGGAGGTGCTCTCTCATTGTTAGGCGCATTGATTAGCCTCCAAGCGCTACGGATTGACATGTATTCCATGTAGTTATCCGACTGCATTGAAAGTTACTGTGTGTGTAGCCATTTATTTGCCACTGTAAGTGTCATTGACACACTCATTTACTAATTCCATAGACATTTATTTTTCTTTGTCGGCTAGTGTGCTCCCAATGTTATCCGAGTGTATTGCACATAATAGGTCGTTGGACTAATTCCACAAACATTTACATGAGTACGTCAAGTCATCAGCTTGCAATGGGTCAATTACAATATAGTTTTGACCAATCAAAAAGATGGACGTTTCCTGACCAGTCAGAATGCCACATGAGACTGGTTATGAACTCGTTCCACTTCGTTCAGTATCAAATTTGCCTGAGACAGTAAGAAGTTTTCTTGTAGATTGTGTAATATTTCTCTCTTGCTTTATCGTAGTCTAGGTTCGTTTTTGAATATTCGGCGATGGAGTGAAGATACCTTTTGTTACATAGTGAAAGGAATGAGGACTGTTTTGGTCTCTCTTCCTTCTGTGAGCATCACACTTTGTCATAGTTACACTGACCATCCGCCTCTCCATTGTTTTTGTAAAGTGTGTGACAATAATTTAGATAATTGTGAATATTATCTAGTACAATGAAAGAATGTCCTTTTACGCTGAATAATTTGTAAAATATGGTCGTGAATAGCCTCGTGCAGATAGATAAATCATAGTATTTAGCTAGAAAATTGCAACTTTTTCCTAATCTGCAGAACCTTTTTGCTGGTTAATTCAGTTTGTAGATAATGTAGTTGACTTGTGGATGGATGTGAGCAGCCTAATTAACGCCATGCTTCTAGCCAAACTAGGAACAAATACGAAATGTATCAGAAATGTAGCCATGATTGACTATACTATTGTTTTTTCTTACACTTTTTATTTTTGACCAATCATACGTCTTTAATTGAGAAAGAAAAGAGATTTTGACAGCATGGACGAGACTAGCAAGGCGACGCTATTCAACGCAATGGTGTGGGTAGATACGCTCAAGACACGCGAAGGCATTAATCCGCAAGAAGTAGACGCGGCTCTCTCTCGTCTCACGTAATTTTTACACTCCAAGTCGCTGTAGAAGTTACGAAAATCCTTATCTATTATATTTTCACTAATTATCCCCTCTTTTATTATAATTATTACTTTAGCGAGGTATTCGGTGTGGACATGCACAACGCAGAGCAAAAGCAACAGCTGGCGGTCAATGGAAAGGCTTCATTTGACGAGATCTTTGCTGCTGGTCTCAAGGCTTTAGGCTTGGAGACGGGCTCACTGAAGTCGTCGGTGGACGATGATCCCGTCATTAAGAAGCGTAGGTGATGGCTTTCTTGATTTTATTTGCTTTTTGACAAATATTCTTCTTGAGAGAGAAATGAGATAGTGACGGGTGATCCTTTTCTTGGTGCTGTAGACCCCGAGCTGTGGAAAAAGTGGGTCGCCAAGCTAGAAACTAAAGGGTTCTTTAACGATGCAGCTTCTGGTTCGAGTGAATATGCCACACGAACGTCCAAAGCGTTGGCCAAGTTCAAGGAGAAATTTGGCGATGCAAAGCCAGAATTGTCTAAGGAGGAGAAAGAAGCCAAAGCTGAGGAGCTGAAGGCCGAGGGCAATGCAGCATTGAGTCGTCAGGACTATGAGGGAGCTGCCAAGCTGTACCGTGAGGCGCTGCAGCTGTCAGCGGACGGACCATCGTCGCACATTTACCATTCGAATCTAGCAGCAGCTCTTATGTACTTGGGCAAGTACTCAGAGGTAATTGACCACTGCGAACAATCGATTTCGCTGAAGCCAGCGTACGTGAAAGCCTACTCGCGTATGGGTAGCGCACAGGTACAGCTGAATGATTTGGACGGTGCCATTGACACGTTCCGACGTGGACTGGAGGTAGACAGCACGAACGCGGCTTGTTGTGACGGACTTGCAGATGCGGAGCGCAAGCGACGTCAGGTGCAGACAACCCCCGCAGCTCCGACGCCAGGAGGTGCAGGGGGCATGCCGGATTTGTCAAGCCTGGCAAGTATGCTTGGTGGAGCCGGCGGAGGCGGCGGCCTTGCCGATATGATGAACAATCCGCAGATGATGCAGATGGCCCAGAGCATGATGCAGAACCCGCAGATGATGCAGATGGCGCAAAACATGATGCAAAACCCGGACATGCTTAGTAATCTCATGGGAGGTGGCGGCGGTGCTGCTGCTACTTCTAACGCTGGTGCTGCCTCTATTGCTGGAGCTGGTGGTGCGGGAAGCGGCATGCCCGACATGAGCAGCCTGATGAACAGTCCCGAACTTGTGGAGGCGCGATTAGACCCAGACCTGGCGGACTTTTTCCGTGACGTGGATAGTGAGGGCCCGTCTGCCGCTATGCGTCACGTATCGAACCCTAAAGTCTCGCAGCTTATGCAAAGGGTGATGTCTCGGATGCAAGGGTAGACAGGAAAGCAGCAGCAATAACGAGACAGCCATCACAGGCCGACTGTGAATGACAAGTGGTGGTGAGTGAGGTTCTATGCTCGTGTTTATTTTGTAGACAATTACGAACCTTAGGATGGATGCCTTACAATTGTTGTTACGTTTAATGCTTGACAAAGGCCGCAGCGTCCTCGAGGAAGGTCAGGTACTCGCGTTGCTCCTTCAGGTCGGCGAATTGCGAGATGAATTGCGCCAGTTCGTCGTCAATTTTGCGTTCAGCTAGGTAACTGTAAAACTTGTCTTGCACGTCGAGCTCCAGGTCAATAAAGTTCGGACCAAAGTACAGCGTCTCGTTCTCGTCGTCTTTGGCAAAATCCTTCAAGTACCGCACACGCTCAATCGTGAGGTTGCTGCCAGCTACACAATCGAACTGCAGTCCCTTGTTGTCACGGGTCACATCAGCTGTGAAGTGGACACCAGGAAGTTCATCTTCTTCTTCTTCTTCATCTCCCTCATCCTCAACCTGTTCCTGCTCCTGTTCCTTGTCCTCCTCCTCATCGTAATCCTCCTCATCGTCTTCGAGCTCGACAGTGTCCTGGGCATTAAACTTGATCTTAATCGAATCGTCACCTACAGAGCCCTTGAGCAGGATCTCCATGCAAGTAGGAGACTCATGCAAACAAAAGGTTTTCTCCACTTTTGCTCGTAATTCTTCTAGTTCTGGTTCTTCAAAACAATTGGCCTTCTCTTCCTGAATCTCACGCTATAATTGATGGTAAAATAATCAGTTTTAAAGTTAAAATTTAGGTTTTAAGTTGAAAATTTAGATTGTGCATAATGTATTAGCGGTATCACAAAGACGTACGTTGAGAAATGTAACAAGAGAAGAATTCTTGCGGGTCTGCAATGCCCTCACACCCACGAACGGCGTGCGGCGAGCGGCAGAAAGTGTCGCGATGCGAGTAACTCGAGCAAACATGATGGATGATTGGAGTGTGCTGTGCGTCCATGACCACCTATATGAAGATACATGATTGGTTGAAATAAAGATGTTTTCTGACGAATGGAAGAGCAGAAGATGAAATGTTCTAGAATTTAGGAATCTAATAGAGAAAGAATGACATAAAATTAACAACCGAATGGCGATGACGATAAAAGTACAATGTTCTCAAATTTCAGAGGAAATCCCTATTGTATGTACGTTGCGACCTATAATGACGTGGGTGGACAGTAAAAGCTCAATGGTCTCTCTCATTAGATAGGATCCGACATGTACAGGAAACGTAGGGTATATTAACAGCAAAAGCCTTCCATGAAAAGGCTGAAGAAACTATTGCGAGAGCCCCACGCACATGTTTCTAGATTATGGAAGGTACATTTTCTAGAATTCCAAAAACCTGTAAAAATTGAAATTATGCGAGAATTAAATAAAAGGCGAAACTGAGCCATCATCATCATGATCATTGTCTATTTCTAAAAATGAGCATTCATTTGGTAGAGATAGATACTATCAAAGTCTTGATCGTTTGATTGGAGACTGCTCGTATTGATGGACGTGGCAGTCAAACCCCATCGAGAAAGTATTGGTGCAATAGATCGATTCATACTGCGTAGTTGATAGGTAAAGTAACATTTGCAAGAGCTTGAAACACTGCACCGAAAGATCATGGCTATAGTTGCTAGCACCTTTTCAAAATCTAGCATTGAAATGGTCCAAACAATAGAGGTGAGAACGTGAGACCAAGTAGTGAATCCTATAGTGCAAGTCCTACCTTCCGATCGGTAGAAACAATCCGCAGCAAGAATCACTTGAACGGTCTGGAAGATCGAAAGGATCGTGTCGGAAACATGCATGTCACCCCAAGTCAAAGGAAGAAATTCCGCTCGACTTTCAATGTTATTGATAGTGATATTGGTCTTGGCATTGCACTTGATATCGACTGCATCAGGTCGATCCGTTAGATACACTTTTGTTGCCCCACATAAGCTAGCGAGAATCGATGGAAGTCCTGTACCACAACCCAATTCTAGAATGACTTTATCACGACAGAGCCAATCTGCTTCATGAGCAATGAAGTGAGATAACAACAATGCTGATGGCCACACAAACAATCCGTAATGATTTTTGCTCTCTTCGTTCGTCTTGTCAAGGTCATGAAGATGTTCTACAAGATGTACTTTAACAATTGACGTCTCCATCATTCGCTGCCGTTTTAATTTCGGTTCGTTGGTTCCTGCAGATGTTTGAAACTCATCCGAAGAATGAGCACACGATCCGATCTTGAAGCGGAACGTACGTTGCGAGGCTGCATGAATGCCCAATGCCTCCATCTGTACCAGTCACGAAAACGGGACGTGAATTGATACGTGGCCCGTAATTACCACGGGGTCTTTTCGACTTGGGAAAAGTATCTTGTCACTAGGACGCGACGGTTAGAACTGCCGTCGATAGGTTTCGACCTGCACGAGCAATTGATTAGTCGGAGAGCAAAGGTGTGGAGGCAATGCCAATGCACGAGAACGAGATTGACACAACCAATCAAGCTCTTGGAACGACCGTAATGGTACCAGGTGATGAAGATTCTCTATCGACGCACATTATAATGGATTATTTCACTAGTGATGGACCACGAGGTAGGAGGCTCGCCCACACGAGCTACAATGAACTTGACAGGAATGAAAATAGTGAATATAAAATTTTGCAACACTTTGGAGCGATAGCGTCACAAACATTTGAAGAACGAGCGATGGAGACAGATTCAGCAAAGGACAAGACGACAAACTACCAAGTTGTGCGGTCAGCTTCGATGATAGAAGAGATGAGAACACGGAAAATTGCACCGATGGCGTTGGCAGTGCTTGTGTTGATATTAGCACTAGCACATTGGATGTGGATGTTGAACGTGGTAAAATTAAGTGCACTGAGTCTGGAATTTGATGTCTAGATGCCCTCGCTCAGGAAGTTGCAGCGCATGGCAACGAGAGTATATTTGTCTGGAGGAAATACGTGTTACTCCGATGTGATTGGATTCATGGCATCGATGAGCTTACCAGGTGCGCAAACGAGCTTCCATCTACTGCTGTACTCGTGTAAAATGATGAATAAGAACGTCTCACAGAGCATGTAGCTGTAGGTTTAGCGGACTCGTAACAAAAGACTCTGTGCCTCTTGAATCCAAGCGTCTGAAGTGGTTTGAACCGTGGGTTTTGCTGACAGGAGATGATTGTCATCTCACTTACCCTATGATTCTGCTACCGGACACGTCGAGCTGCAACTCAATGTCTTCGCTCTAGCATCAGGTATAGCGGTACTGCTATCCATGTATCTTGAAGTAATGGTAGAGCGATCATTTTCAACTTGTTGTGACTATCGCTCTTGATTGATCACGAGTCACTCTAGACTGCGTCTTTTTCCAGGGCCAGCTGTAGCTCGGAAGATAGTGAAGATGATGCAGACGTAGAACTTGAACGTGACGATGGTATAGCGATGACGACCTCAGATATAGTGAACATGATGCTACATGCGTAGTCCTCGATCAACTTTCGGCTATTGTGTAGCCAACGGCTTTGAAAACCTGTAGCCATGTTATAAGTGATAGAAACATTGTCAGAAAAAAATCATTTGAATTTAAATGATCGTTCTTCCTAACTTCAAATAGAAATCATTTTTGTGTAAACATTACATGATTTATGGCTGGAGTAGCACGCAATAATAGAGACACGGCAATCTCATCTCCTAAATCCCTTTAGAAACCCTCCCAAATCCGATATATTTCTATCCTATGACGCACATTCACCTACCTACGTCATAGATCGTTCATTTCCCCTTTTGCCGTGTCAAACACACGTGCCTCATCTCTTCACTCTTCACTTCAACAATCATGAACGAAATAAGTCGTGCCTTTAAGTTCATTGTCGATCCTTTTCAAAGGGAGAACAGGCCCGAAAAAACAGCAACAGAACCTTTTGATCAGCCTTATCTCGAACCAACACGTTGGTTTCTAACTGAAACAGAAATGCGCAAAGCGCGTGACGGTTACGAACGTGAGGGCATGCACTTGTATACAACAGGAAACCGCGTGCAACTCTATGCCGCTACTGCTGATTACTTTTACGATGTAGCTGATGATATGCTCGATGTCCGTCGTGGAGATCTCGTGTACATTGCAGGCTGGGGGACATGTAACGTGCCTTTCAAGCCTCGTGAGCCTGATACAAAGCTCTGCGACCTCGCTGAAGTTGCTGTCAAGCGCGGCGCTGATTGGCGCATGCTTGTGTGGTCGAATGTCACTGAACGTACACAAAATCACGAGGTGCGGGACCTTATTAATGCGCTGCCACCACCCCAAGAGAACGGCCCTGCACGTTTTGTTTACGACGATCGTCTGCCATACGCGACGTCGTCACATCACCAAAAGTCTGTCATTGTACGCAAAGGACGTGACCTTGTGGCGTACGTGGGTGGCGTGGATCTGACTAATGATCGTTGGGACACTCTTGAACATGATCAAGCTCAACTTCGTGAACAGACGGGCATTAAATGCCTGTGGAACGGCTGGTTGGACGCCCATGCACGTATTGAAGGTCCTGCTACGAAAGACGTAGCGTGCAACTTTCTGGATCGTTGGAATATGACAACAAAACCGTGCCAGGATCTTATGGATGATATCTTGGACTTTGAAAACCCCGATTTTTCAAACCTCCCGCCTATTGGGGAGAGTGAGACACCTTTGGAGATTCCTAGGGATGGAAGTCATGCAGTGCAACTTTGTCGCACGTTCAGCCCTGAATACCATCACTATGACTTTGCACCGCAAGGTGAACAGTCGATCTTCCACGCTCGTATCAAGGCAATCCGTAATGCACAGAACTACATCTTCATTCAAGACCAGTATTTCATTCTAGTGCCACAGCTCCTGGAGGCTATCATGGACATGATGCCGAGCATTGAACGTCTTATTGTCATTGTGCAGCGCACAGTTGAGGCTGGCTACACTGGCTACGCCAAGTACCTGTACGACATGGTGGCTCCTATCCAGAAGGCATTTCCGGACAAGTTCAAGCTGTACTCGACCAAGGAGTCAAAAGAGTTGTATATACACAGCAAGCTGGTGATCATTGACGACGTTTACGTCTCGTTGGGATCTGCTAACTGGAACCGCCGCAGCATGACGAGCGACTCGGAGATCGGCATCAACGTCGTGGACACGGAGCACGTGCAGTCGCCCGATAACATCACGGTGAACAAGTTGGCGCGCAACTTCCGTATCCAGAAATTCATGGAGGCGACCAAGCAGACGTACGACGAGCTGAACGCCATGACGTTCCTCGAGGCGTGTGACGCTCTGGAAGCTGCTGCCCACGACGACGGATCGAGCCTGATTGAGCCTTATTCTGTCATGGATAAGGCGGGTTTTGACTTTGTGCCGGACGCTCTGCGCCAGGTCGTTGATCCCGATGTCGAGAGCGACAACTAAGCGTCATGTCGCTGGTGTGTGAATGTAAAGCTTGCTCCTTTTCAAGCTTTTCTATTGCTGATGTTGGATATCAATACCATGTCCATAAAGACATGAACGGTGATGAATGTACTAAACAATGTATAAAGCTGAAAGTGCAGATTGAAGATAATGGTAAATGATACAAGGTACTAGGAGGAAACAACCTTTTTTTTACAAAGGAGGAAAAATTGAGAGTCGCTGTGCGAAAAGGATGTCAGAAGGACACAATTCCCTATATGATTATTGAAGTTATGTCACCAGACTTTGTACAGTCCATAGTAACAACCCACTTGCCAATCCGTGCCTCAAAAACAGGTCAGATAGCTCAATAATTCTGGCGTGTGGGTTCAATATCCAGTTGATGTGTCGTGTCACACACAGTGTGGTAAGAAAAGGTTCATCAAGGACAAAACATGGAGTCAACTCAGTTTTGGTGGGTCACATCAATATGTTGTATACGTCTTTGGTAGTATACCCTTGCGTAAACATGACAAAAGTCTCAAAATACCTGACATTACGGCAAGAGAATGCACCGGCCTCATTTTAATGCCATGGCTACGTCAATTACTTGCCTCTATCGTAACTGGTATAGAAGTTTGGATTGACGGCTTCGCTTACTTCTCTGTCCACGCTCATCAAACGCGTAATCTATGGAAAAGTTTTAGATATATCGCTTACATGGAGTACATTTTCATCTTGAAAAAGAACAAAGCCGTAAAAAAGGCCAGAGCGCTCATAATACCACCAAGAAAGACGGGAAGTTTATAGCCTAGAGATGTTTCAACAAGGACCGAACCAAGAGCAAAGTTCAAAAGTTGACCGAAGCAGTTCGCCGAGTTCAGAGCTCCGACGTAGATGCCGATTTCCTCGTTTTCACCAAAAACGTGAATGATCACTGGCACAATTAGAGCAAACCACACGGTCTGTGTGATGCTAGTGATGGCAACAACAAAGACATTAAAGGTCACATCGCTCGTCCATGCCATGACTATGAGCAATGTCTGCGGAACCGTCGAAATAGTCAACATCCACTTCACACCAAACTTATGCACTAAGAACGGCAGTGTCCAAGAGTAGATGTAGCCGACGATATTGAAAATTAGATCAGCGCGGCCACCGGCGATGCTGACGCCGTGGTTGTATGCATCCTGCTCGCGAGTACACGGATCGCAGCTATCAGCGTTTTCAGCGGATCCGCCGTACACCTCGAAACCGAAAAACTGACCCTTGTTACCATTGTACGCCGTGAATCCATACTGGACGAAGAAGAAACCGATACCATAAATGGAAAGCACACGAGGAAGTGTGTGAATGCCTCGGTATACGGAAGCGAAGGCGTGGCCGATGCGCTTCCACGTCGATACAGCGTCAACTTTGCTCGGATCCAATGGAGTCTCTTTTGCAAACACGACAGCGACGGTGACACAAATGAACATGGCACCTGACAGCATCCACATGAATGCGTGCAGAGTCTTGTGGGCAGCTCCAAATAGTTCGATGTAGACGGCGACGAGAATCGAACCGAAAGTTGACCATGCCTGGCCAAGAGCAGCACCTGTTGTCTGACGATCTCCAGCAAAGTCCGCGACAATCAGCATGGCCGGTGTTTGGACGACGTTGACGGTGATGTCCATCCACAAGTAGAAGAAGACAGTGAGGATCGATGTCCACGTGCGGTCAATTGGCTGACCGTCCGTGCCATCACCATGGTCGCCAAGAGCTTCACCCATTTCTCGCGTGTAGCTCATGGCAATCCAGCAAATTATACTAAAAAATCCCGCAACGATTAAGAATGGTCGACGTCGACCAAACCTTGCAGTGCTGCGATCGCTGAGGACACCGATGCTGGGACCCACCAACACACCGACAATGGGACCAACGAATTGTGTGATTTGGACGGCAAAATTTGGTAACATCGTCGACAAGTAGGGTCCAAGTGCAGCCCATTGAGCTGACCAGGCCATGTTGATAGCCATCCGTGGCATCGAAACCGCAAGCAGTAACCAGATGGACGGATGGGACAGAGGAGTTTGTTCATTGTTGTTACTTTCTCGTGTGACTTCTTTTGGAGAGATTTGAAGGTTGAAACTTTTTTCCACATCCGCCATCGTAAAAGCTGATGTATGATTCGAATACTACAAAGTGGCGTCAAGTTGACCAGAGAGCACAAGTTGAGGAATGAGACAGAGATTCAAAACTGAGAAAGATGTGATGATAAGTTTTTTAGTCTGGCAAGTTCCGTGCATGAAGCAGTTACATACTTGCCCAACGGAAGCGTTTCGATTGGACGACGAGCAAAAAAGAGCCACAAAGTATGTGAAAAAACTGCATGAACACCCGATTCGAGGCGGCCATTGGAGGAGTGACGACGACATAGACGATCAATGAAGATCAGGTCAAGACAGTGTCATGAAAGTTGAAGATTTTACTGAGTCCCCAATCAACGTTCTCAACGATTGCCCCTCGACTTGATCAGCATCGCCAACAACTCCAGCATTATCTGCAGCCGTCGCTTCTTTAGCATTATTGACCTTATGCAATGTGATGGCTCCTTGATGATATAAGTGAGATGGCATCTTACTTCCGCACGCAGTAACGCATGATGGCATATCGACCTAAGCAAATGGGACTGCTGAGTGTTCAGTTGTCACAACTGATACGGCCAAACGTATTTTGTAGCTTAATAAACAACAAGTGCCGACTATTGAACGACCCGTAGGTAGTGCACAAGGTCTAGCATTTTCTCAATATTGTAACCCATTCCTATAATTTCCTCGCCCTAAGGACGTACGTGCATTGGAGTCAAGTTTACTATCTCTTTGCCACTATTCCACTACCTCAAATCGTCAATTTCTAGCTTAACGGACGTGTTTTGCAAAGCATAAGATGACTGATATCCTGATACCATGATAGCACGAGACCATGTGTTGATACATATTTCCAATGCAGCTGGACGATAAATGCAACCACGTTTTATCCTCTGCGTCTCTCAGATCACGACGCAAATCGTCTCCTCATGTTACATGTAGCCATCTAGCAACTGTAGCCATTCCAGTAGTAACCGACTTCGAAACGATGTACACCACACTATATCGGTACGCTGTACCATCTACATTCAAAAAGTGCATTTTTTTAAGAAAAGCTCAAAAAGTCGACTCAAAAGTGCGTTTTTGTGTATCCATTTGAAGCAGCCACTTTGTATGCTACTAACTCTTTTCAACGGACCTCTCTCTTCTCATTACCAAAAAAAGGTCTGTACTTTTTTACGCCAGGAACAGGAACAATGGACGGCCAAGTCGTGGAACTTACAGAGGCCGAACAAGCGCAACACCAACTGCAGATGGAGCAGCAACTTAAGTCGTTTTGGGCAAAACAGCTGTTGGAAATGGAACAATTGGAAGTCGGGAGTGAACAAGGTCCAAAATTGAGCGAGCAATTGGGACTAAAAATACCGGTACTGACCTATTTTGTGTGTCGATTTTTGGAATACACCATTTTATTACAGACTTTAAGAACCATAATGACCTGCCATTGGCACGTATCAAGCGTATCATGAAATCCGACGAGGATGTGCGTATGATTAG
Organism: Peronospora farinosa; assembly: GCA_947646735.1. Taxonomy (NCBI): domain Eukaryota; phylum Oomycota; class Peronosporomycetes; order Peronosporales; family Peronosporaceae; genus Peronospora; species Peronospora farinosa. Next base: position 72,011 of record CANTFK010000947.1, on the reverse strand, counting down.
TGCAGAAGCACCAGTACTGTTTGCCAAGGCCTGTGAGATGTTTATTTTAGAGCTCACATTGCGCTCGTGGGGCTACTCGGAAAAGAATAAACGGCGAACGTTGCAAAAAGAGGACATCCAGACGGCGATTCGAAACACGGACATTTTTGACTTCCTCGTGGATGTGATTAATTAGAAGGTGGACGCTGCAGAGTTGGGCCTTCCAAGGCGATGAGCGTAGACGGAATGCAGACGAGATGTTGACCAGACTTTTATGTAAGTCACTTAAATACTACATACACTGCTTATACTGCCTTGTCAGACTTGTTCGAGTGGTGAACATCAAATTCAGTACGTCATTGGTTTTGTAGCCTTGTTGAGGTTGAAGCACAAGTGGAACGTTCTGCGCATCATCCCGAGTGACGCGACTTAATTAATGATGTAATTACTATGACACTGTAACAATTATGTATCAAGAAGCAAAGGATAAGAAGGATCATAGCTACATTATTCAATGCAATTGCTTCATGTTCATGTAAAAGCTCAAGTGATGCATCAAATCTATTTGATTGATGCAGCATTTGAGTATCAGGACTCGTACTTAATACGATGACTCTATCTTCAACCTTGAAGTTGCGAAGAGCTCCGTTTCAACAGGACGTCATTCGTCAATATCCCGTCTTTCTATCAATCATGTTACATTCGAGATTCTTTCATTCTTCTCAAGCTCTTCGTTTAAGACGATCTCTGTCAATGGTGTCGTTGAAGGACCAAGTGGGAGTTATTGGATTGGGTCAAATGGGTGGACGCATGGCGGACAATCTTCGTAAAAATGGATACAATCTCGTGGTATGTGATTCCGACCCTGTCAATGTCCACAAACAAGTTGATCAAGGAGCTGTAGCTGCTGTTAATGCTAGAGAAGTGGCTGAACAATGTAATACTATCATCACGATGCTGCCGTCAACTGCTATTGTTGAGGGTGTCTACCTTGGGGAGAATGGTGTGCATGAGGCTTTACGTAGTGATCATTTGCTGCTTGACTCGAGTACCATTGATCCAATCTTTACCAAGAAATTAAGCAAAGAGCTCCATGATCGTGGGGCGACTTTTGTCGATGCGCCAGTATCTGGTGGTGTGGCTGGAGCTCAGAACGGGACATTGACGTTCATGGTCGGTGGAGAAGTGGAAGAGTTTGAACGTGTTAAACCATTGCTAGCAGCGATGGGGAAGAACCTCGTTCATTGTGGCGGCAGTTGTAAGTATCTAGCGATATAGTTGTAACTAGGGGATCAAAAAGTTCTAAGATTGCAATGATGTGGCTCTTGTGATGACCAGCTACCGGTCAAATTGCCAAGTTGTGCAACAATCTGGCACTGGCAATTCAAATGGCGTCTATTGCAGAAGCTGTAAACCTCGGGACGACGTTGGGAATTGATGCCAAGATTCTCAAGAACATTATGGACACGTCCACGGCCTCGTGCTGGTCTTCCTTAGTGTAAGTTAAAAACTGTTTGGTGTCTTGCTGACTGAGACTATGTTGTCTAATCAAAACATTTTTTTGGTGTTTGGCTGCAGCAATCACCCGTACCCGGGCTTGATGGAGAATGTACCATCATCGAACAATTACGAGGGAGGGTTTGCTGTTGCATTGCACCGGAAGGATCTAGGACTTGCCATGGACTGTGCCAAACAAGCTGAAGTGTCTGTTCCTTTGACCTGTCAAGTACACCAACTTTTTAACATGATGGTCGCGGGTGGCTACGGCAAGAAGGACTTCAGCTATCTCCTCCCGTACCTCAAGAACGGCAAGTAAAAAGCGAAGGAGATAACGAGACAACGTTACGCGGTGGAACTATGTGTGAAAAAATTGATACGTACAGTGGCACACAAAGTGACTAAGCGCTAGTTCAGTGTTGTCCTAGTGATGCGTCGCGTTCCGTTTGCTTGACCAAACCCCGTCGATCTTTGCAACTTTGGAGACCCGCATGAGTCGTGCTTCTTCTTCACTCAGGTTCTGAAGATGGGTTTTTCGTAAGCTACAGGTCACGCAGCTCGGGAGCTTGCAAGTATGTCGAATTCGCTTTAGCTCCTCATTTTAATTGATCATGAGGTTGGTGATTGTCCTTACCGCGCACAACCACACCTACTCCCGCTTACATTATAGTTCTGGTGTGAATTGCTGAAACAATCGAGGACCGTGACGTCTTTACCTGCTCAGGCTTCGTTACTCGCTCATTGATTAATTAAGCTCGGACGACATGATGGCCCTTCGCAGCCTTCTGAGCAGCCTTCCATTTCTCATGTCCTTGCTGGAGCAAACCGACGTGATATTCCGTTCGTTCGAAGTGATAAACCAAGCTCTGCATTCGTTTGTCAAGATTAGCCAGTCGCATCAAAACTGAAGCGATGGGGGCGTCAATTTTACGACACAACATCTCCAGCACATGCTCGGTCGCTGAATGAAGATGACTACGACGACTGGTAAGGAAAGTTACCGGGTAGAAGAATGCATCGTATTTGGGTTCTCCATCAGCATTTTGTACCGATGCAGTGCCAGCTTCCTGTGATCGCAAAAGATGCATTCGTTTCTCAATAGCCTCGTCACTCTCAGCAAGAACTCCATCAACGTGAATAGCTGGATAGGCGTAGAGATTGTTTTGTTTGAGCTTCTCACTGAGACCGCTATCTGAAGCCACTGAGACGTCAGTTGTCTGAATGCGTTGTAACTCTTCGACGTGTTCCTGGAGGCATTCAGGAATACCAGAGTGATCAGGATCGATGAAAACTTTTCTGGCAAATTGAGCTAGTGCGTCTAGATCACGCCGAGGGAGAAGATGCGAATTGTGTACTGCGGCAGCGGATGGTGCCTTGCATTTACGTTCATCGCCATCACTTTTGGTCTCTTTGTCATCTTCTTCTCTATCTCGTCGCTCGTAGATCCACTCGTGCCAATTCGCACACATTTTAATCGCCACCACCAAATGTGCTACGATACCTACCTCGGACTCGAGGATTCCGTCTACTTTGTCTTTCTCTTCTTTGGTGGGCGTCAGGTTGAATCTGGGATACCCATCGACTTCTGCCTGAAGCAGCAGTGGCGGTTCAGGTTGATCCCCTGTTGCATTCATGAAACCCGAGATCCACTGAAAATTGCGAAAGACTTCTCCAGGAAACCCCATGGTGGCGCAAATTCGGTGCACAGCTAGCGACACATTGAGTGGAGGCAGCCGCAAGCCCATGTGATACATAAGATGGTTGGCAGAGTAAGCGATCTGGACAGTACTTGCCCTGTGACGCTTCATGACGGACTGGAAGAATCGAGAAATAAACTTGACGGAATCCCGTACTTCAGGTACATCAGCACAAGTTGTGGCTAATGCGTTATGATACGGAATCACTCCAGTGGCTACCCAGTCGGCAAAATCACTCGGCAGTAGTCCTAGATTGAGCACACGGGATGCAAGCATTAAGATGCCAACCATATCCACGATCGAGAATTTGTTGAGTGTGCCATCCAGTCGAACATTTGTCCTGATATACTTGTCTCGACCTCTCTTTATAGCTGGTTCAGTTACCTTGTTCTCGTCTTTATCATGTTCTTGCACGGTCTCATCGTCATACCGCTCTCTCTCCTCTTCCTGTTCATTCTTCTTTTCCCACTCGGCATCCCATTGCTCCAACAAATCAAAAGTCACAGCCGGGTCCATACTCTTTTCTTCCTCCGGGGTGTAATACATGAAAAACTCATTGTAACACCGTAGCAATGGCTTTGTGCCTTTCACTCCCCATGTTTGTAAGAACTTGAACCACAATGCTTTCACTGCTTTCGGGTATTCTTCAGCTGGAAACGTCTCCGATCCAATCCGTTTAACAAGTGTTCGAGCCATTCCATCCAGCACCATTTGCGTTGCAATGATGCAATCCAATAACTCGGGTAATGTCGGTGCTGTCTTTTGACTTGGATCCTTCTTTAGCGGCTCCTTGGACGACTTATCAACGAAATTTCCATGCACATCTCGCTTTTTTCGACGGACGACACGCTGTTTGAGCGTCTTGAGGACAGTTGTCACGTCCATTCCCATGTCTTCAGCGTCTTGTGTTTCATTACGTGCTTGTAGAAAGCTCTGTGTCCCGCATAATTCACACACCATTTCCCCGAAATAATTCGCACTAAAGAACGAGTCACCCGTGGCACCACAATTCTGGCATTCCAGCATGATGACCCAAGTGTACCGGAAGCTTTGACAAATTAAGTATGTATATGAAAAATATAAATACACAGGTAATTCAAAGAGACAGGTTATATAAACTGATCTTGCAGCCCATCGTTTATCATTTATGCCAGGGTATTAGTTATTCGTTTTCAGGATGAATATAAAAAAAACAGCATGACGCGAAGAGCTCCGTTAAATGCATCAACGTGACATTGTTGCATGGTTCTTAGAGTTTGTTCATAGAGGCGACATCGACCGACTGCACATAGTCTTCAAAACCTTCAATGGCTTCCGTGATATCGTCCAGTAGCACCAAATCATCAATAATGACGCACTGCACAAGCAGCTTCTTGATCCCAAAAGCCACAGGTACGAGCTTGTGTCCTTCACCCCACGTCAGACCGTTCACAGGCAGTGCCTTGATCTTAGCAGCCAATTCTTCCAGGTCCGTCTCGGCCTCCCACGGCTTCACCTCAATGACCACCTGAGAGCGTTCGACGGGCTTTTTCTTCTCCTTTTTAGCAGACTTGGCAGCCTCGGCACGTTTCGCAGCAAGGGCCTTGGCAGCTTCATCGTCCTCGTCGTCGTCGTCACCAAACAGATCATCATCATCATCGTCCTCCTCGACCTTTTTCGATACAGGAGCAGCTTTTTTAGGCGCCTCTTTCTTAACCGGGACAGCTTTCTTTGCACCTGCAATGGGCTTCATGGGCTTTGCGCCCTTTATCGGGTGCAACACCGAAAACTTGGCAGTCTGCACGACTTGGAACTTGGTGAGATCGACTGGCATTGTGTCGGCTAATGGGTCAATTTAATACTGAATGTAGTAGAGTCGCTCGTGGCCATTCGTTTGTATTGTGACATTGCAATAATTCAAAAAAACGACAAATTGTAGACGAGAAAGTACAAAATTTACAGTACAAACGGAGAAATTCAGATGAACCGCATCGAGTTACAAGATGTCGTGGCCGATTATCGTGCCATGAAACCGGTACCAGAGCTTATACAGAAGATCAAGACACAATTTAACGAAAATCGACAGTGGGCGTCATTGGAATTTCAGGTAAAAAAAATATTTTTTTTTCCTTAAAAAATTAGTCAAAACCTCAGGAATTTTGAAACGGAAAAAAATATTCTTGTAGGTTCAAATGATACAAGTGGTGGTAAATGATCCTGTTTGTATTGAGTTTGCACCGCAAAGAAAGTATACGTATAAATTACTCAAAAATTACATCGATGGTAAGTTGAAAGTCACTTGAAAATTCCATTCACGGACACCATGGAGCAATAAACCTTTATAAAATTTTATTTCGTAGCTTGGAATGAACTGATTGACCATGTTCCATTGAAATTGTCTTGTAGAGATTGAAATGGTGCATGCTGAAGCTGAAAACGGACTAATGGAAGCATTTATGGACCTTGTGCTGAATTCCAAGCTGGTCGATGATTCATTTAATGCTGAAGCCATGCATCATGTATCGTACACGGTACCTACTGCTAACTCGTCTGTCATTGTGACTTGTCGGGTAGCGTCGGTGTTTAATGAGGTGGGACTGAAGCTTTGGGAAGCTGGATGGCTCCTTGCCGAGTATGTCATTGCACACAAGAGCGAGTTTTACGACAGGAAGGTGCTTGAGCTTGGTGCAGGGGTGGGCTTTACGGGCATGGTGGTAGCCTGTGTGTGTCGGTCGAGTCGTGTTGTGCTCACGGACTACGCACCGACTGTAATCCAAAACTTGCGTTACAATGTCGAGATCAACTCGCACAAATTTATCTGCCCTGTTGAGGTCCAGACGCTGGACTGGGAAACATGGCAGCCAACGGATCATGAAGATGAACACCCAAACATTTTGCTAGCAGGAGACTGCGCCTATGATGTTGAAGCTTTTCCAGCTTTAATGCATGCTCTCCAAGCATTCTTTGGAAAAGGAGAAGAAAGCACGTATCAACAACCGCAGCGCGTGGCGATTTTTGCGGCTACCATTCGCAACCAGAAAACGTTCCAGGAATTTCTCGATCAGCTTGCTATGCACCTCATCGACTACGTTGATATCACGACGGCTGCAATGGAAAAGATAGGAAAACAAACTTTCTCATATCCAAATCGGGAACAGATTCGCATTTGTCGCTTGTCAAAAAGTATTCCTGACACGCTGGCAGACAAGAAATAGGAGGTGAATGGTCTGAAGTGCATCTTGAGAAGTGCCAAAACGACTAACAGCGTCGCTTACAGCGTCGAGGCAATCTGTGAAACCCATTGAAGTTTCGTCCAGTGCAGAACCTGCAACGAAGTTGGCAGCTGCCCAGAAGAGTTTGCAGAATCACATGCCTACATACACACCGATACTGGCGATGTGACCAAATCGGTGGACAAGGTGCGGCGCAACCAAAATGAACGTGCTGAAGTGACATTGCATTAGCAATCACAAGCTAAATGTTGTACGCATAATGCTGACGGTTTCCAGCGCTGATGACATTTTAGTTTGTCGTCCTTGATGGATAGAACCAGTGAATCTGTGCCTACAAGTTACATAACGTCTCATTTATAGCAGCATAGGGGTTGCATTTATCATTAACACTACAGGAAACAGCCAGTAAGTTTGAAACGGGCCAGCGTTACGATGCGATCGTTTTGACTTGAACTACATGTCACACAAGCACAAGGTAGCAATTGTTTCACATGTCGATCGCGTACACCATTGACACAAGTTAGTATCAATTCCAAGACACTTCCAGTCACGTCTCTTTGAATTGTTAAAACCCGAGAGTCGAATTCTTCAATCAGAACAGTCTCACTTGGCCTCGAGCTCAGCAACGAGTTTCTCGTCCTTTTCCTGGCGACGACGGCGCACATCGTAATTAAAAATACGTGCAATATTCACTTCAGTCGTAATGATCGAGTCACGTAAGAACGACAAATCCTCCTCTATCTGAGCCTAAAAACAAGACAACAATTCCAACACATTACCCACAAAGTGTCAGAAAACTCCTCCCTCCAAGCTCACAAAGACCCTTCATCACTAGCTCTCCGTACTAATTTCTCTGTAGCCAAAGCCACATTCTTCTCCAGAAGCTCCTGGGCTTCTTCGTACGAATATTCCACCATAACTTGAGCACCCAGCCAGATACAGACTTTACCCACGGAGCAATTTATTGCTGCCTTGGCATACACATTGTCGGCCAAGTTGAATTTCATATGGAGTATCTCCTCCTCGTCACGTTTAGTAATCAAGTGTCGCACCATGTCAAGATCTTTTTGTGTGTCCGGAATCTTGCGCTTGAAAGTCTCTCGATTCTTCTGTAGACTCGTCTCCATAAATTTATACTTGCTATACATTTGCTGTAATGCCCCTACAAGTGGTTCAATGGTCGTAACGCCACAGGCGGCCAGGAATGAGTCCACAGAATCCTAAACATGATTATGATACAATCAAGAGGTCGTGTCAATATAATTAGTTTTATGTAAAGGGTATAGAGAGAACGCACAAGACGTACTACAAAGACAGCAGAAGGAATCCCACGAGGGTTTCGTTGACCCATTATAGTAGCATTGAGACGAGAAAGTGTCTCGGGGCTCTCAAGGCTTGAGGACATGGGTACAGAGCTGGTCATACCTTGGATGCAATAAATAAATGACTGGTGATGGTGAAAAACGTACTTAGGATGAAGTCTTGTGGCTCAAACACTAAAGTAGGAAGGTCGAGATTATCCGGATACATGGCAAACGTTACGGATATTATGCTGACTTGTTGCCTTAACGTTCTATGATCAAAGTGCATGTGTCCACTGGCTCGACAATGGGTACAATCGACTCAGAATGAAAAAGGGATATCGAAAAAAGTTCATCTAACGGGGCATTGTCTAAATTTTTATGCACTACCTATCGATGCAATTGACAGATGCAAGTAAATTTTGCAACAAGTAACAACCATAAATTGTCAACTGCTGGTATATAAATAACTGCCATCCAACGGTCGTGGATTTTCTTTTAGGTCTTGTAGAGTAATAAAAGTATGGAGTAAGGGTTGCGACAGCCAAGTAAGTGATAGTGACGAAAAGTCATATTTTTTTTTGTAGTAAAAAAAACTGCTTGAAAAACGACTCGTTTGGCTCATTTTAATCACCCAAAGGACGCCATTTCTCACGTCTAACTTAAAAAAAGTCGTTCTTTTGGTTTAAAAAAATTCTTTAAATACCCCTAATCCCGAACCAAGACGTCACTTCTCGAGCCAAAAAAAAAACGCCAAGTCCGGATACTTCACTGTACTCTATGCAGAAAACCGCTGGAAAAGGTCCAGAAAACTCGGCAACTCTATTGCGTTTTTAGTTTAGTTGAAGAGTCTTGATATTAATAGTACATAATAATAAAGCTACGAAACAAGTTTACCATAAATTCCATTTGCAGTTTGCTATTATTGGTACGTTATTGCTACACGCTTTCGAAAAAAAGAAAACGACATTTCATTGATTTTTTTTTGTGTCTCTGTAGCTCCTCATTTCTTTTAACTTTTATCACTAGCTCTTTGTTTTTTATTTTCCATTATTACTTGGTGTTTTGTATTAGCAATGCCAGTACCAAGACAACGAGTATCTTCTCCACATCATGCTGCTTCAATTACTATTGTGACGTTCCAGAATGTTCAAGAGACTGAAAATCATTTGAATCAAGTGAGTCCTCCATATCAAGCAGTTTCTACACCTTGTCGAAATAGTTTTCAAGAAGAGGATCTACCGGTGGAAGAAGTGATACGAAGTCGTAGTCATTCACATGCTTTATCGGCAATTTTAGGTGCTACTGGACGTGTTTCGACCACGGGATCGGTCATTAATTCCGTGGAATGGAGACCATCGAATCAACAGCTTCAGATTACGGGATCAATGACACAGCTGCAACATCGAGAACATGTTGTTGAAGAGGAGGATGAAAAGACGGAATTACCCGTGCGACTTGCGAGATGGAGACGACAGAGACGGAGATGGAAACGAATGCTTTTCTGGATAGGAGCGAGTTTGGTTTTTGTAGGGACTTTTGCACTCAGTTTTCTAGTTCCTCAACAGATTGGGACCTTAGCACCGATAGTTTTGGGAGCTGGACTGAGTCTATTGTCAACGTCGGTGGTACTTGTGTCGTTCTTGAGGAGACGACGACTACGACGAAAACCAAATGAATTGCTGGCGTTTGTGGCGTTGAGTGAGTTTGGCCTAGCGATACTTACGATGACTCACGTCCTGGCAATGTGTAGTGCAGCGACTGGGGAGTGTCGTCCCATGGGATTAATAACCTGCAGTGTTGCTGCGAGTCTGGAGACATTTTTGCTGCTGGCTGGTGTCGGCTGGTTTGGAGCTGCTATATTACATCTTTTCGTGTCGGTCTCGAACCCTTTTGCGAGCTACAAGAGGCAGTTGGTATTTTACCATATTGTGGTCTGGGGTCTATCGCTGATTGCCAGCATTGTGACGCCTCTGGCGCTATTCTCCAAGCCCATGCAAACCAAATTTAAACTCACAGGCGCAGAAATTTGCCGAGCTGTGGCGTTGATACTTCCGTTGCTTCCATCGGATGCTGCAGACTCCGTCGCTAGCAAAACACGTAGGCTGGCGCAGTGGCAGGAGCTGAACTTGGCATTCTGGGGAGTTTTGATCGCCATCGTGGTTGTTGTGGTTGTTGCTGCGCAACTCGGTCTCATAGTAGGTTGGTGGCGATCCAATAGCGGGACAATCATTGCGCTCAAGGCTCGTCGTCGTCTGATGAAGCGCATGGCCGTCTACGTCCATGCTCTCAATGCAGTATGGCTCGTGGTGTTAGTGGCTTTTTTCGTTTACCGGTCAAATTTGGATGCAGTTGCTGATATCCAAGTGCAAGGGGCACCACAGCACGACGATGAAGGAATGAATTTCCTGGCCGCGTTGTTCCATTTCATTCTGACCGCAAAGGGATTTATTACTGGTGTCGTTTGGCTTAGTGTGAACAAGCCATGCTGCGCGCTCGGACTTGCGTCTTGTGGTCTGCACCAGTGTAAAGATGACGAAGAGGGTCCATCGCAAGAGCAAGCGGCATCAGCATCGCAGTCAGCGGCATTGTCGGCATTTCCTCATGAAGAAGCTGGTACTCAACGACTGAATCACCCGGCAATTGTAACCACAACAGCAGTGTCAATGGAGGCGGGTTCGCAGGTGCCGCAAGAAAGAGCAATAACACCGCAGGCATCGGCTGTGTTGACCTATGAGGCGCATGAAAGTGTGCGTGAAAGTACAGCCGTACGATTTCGAGAACGCGATTCACTTCCATCGTTATCACCAGCGATAGATCCTGCGTTAACGGGTAGGTCAAACCGCTCGTCATCATCCTCGTACAATGCTTCCACCATGGAATCATATGAGGCATCGCAGAACAACGAGACACTCCAGCGGGAGATTATTTATTATACTGTTTGTGGAATCACCAAGGCCATTATTCGTTCGGCTGAGCGTGCCAAAGCATCGAACTTCACGACTGGCGATGCAGGGATCGTACTTGAAGAGGATGACATCGCCAATCCTGCAGTAAGGGGTCGTGATAGTGGCATGGTAGAAACAACTCTTTTCGTGGGAGCCGAACGGGACTCGACACTAGTCAACAGTTCGTTCATCTCACACGTGCAAAGCGTGACTATCCTTTCATCACCTCGAGCGTACTGTGAACCGCGCGTGATACCTGCTACTGCACTTCATCATTCAGTAGCTGGCTTTGACCACGGAGAGACTCGTGATAGTGGTGCAGCTGACCGTCCACGTCCTACCTCGTTCAGTGCGACATCAAACTTAGAGTATCGAGGTAATTGGCGCCAGCCGCCTCCACTTTTGCACAGTCGCAGTCAGGGAAGTCGATACAACACCCGACCTGGTTTGAGGGCAAACAACGCCACTTTCCATCCTTTCAGCCAGAATCCTGGGCGATTTTCGCTGTATCCGGTATCTCAAGTTCCCTTCGAGTTGTTTGAACAGGAGATTGAACTGGAAAGCTCACGGTCTTCAATAGGAGAACCGGTTGTAGAAGGAAGAACGACACGATCGACGGTGTTTGCTGGTATACGTCGCACAGCTACTTCAGCGTTTACCCAAGGGAGAGGTGTATTCCGTAGTCGTAGTGAAAGTGCTGAAGCTTCAATCAGCGCAGCTACCGTGAATAATGCGGTGGTGCGTGATTTCCTACCGGACGATCCAAAGCCAAAGGTATTCGTGGACTATGCCCCTCGTGAATTCCGAGCTATCAGGTTGGCATTTGGGCTTTCAGATGAGAAATATTTGGCCAGCTTTCGCACGACGGCCAAGGAGCGAGTAAGTGCTGGGTCAAGTGGTGCGTTCATGTTCTTCTCAGGGGACAATTCGCTGCTTGTGAAAAGTCTCAAGGAGAAAGAGTGCCGTGCGCTTGTGGATATGGCTCCACAATACGCGCGGTACCTGACAGCAAATCCGCACTCGAGACTTATCCGCTTCTTTGGTTGTCACCGTGTACGCCTTTATGGACGCAACTTTTACTTTGCCGTCATGTCGAACGTATTGCATAGCGAGCACCACACTGCGACGATCACAGAAAAATACGACATGAAAGGTTCATGGGTAGATCGTCGTGCACGTCGACCGCAACGTGGTGACCGAGTCACGTGTGCAGAATGTGACGCAACTTACACGTTTGGAGGCAGCAATGAAGATGGTGATGTGGCGAGTACTGCTTCAGATTCTGACGATGGTCACACGTTAGCAGTGAATAACCGTGTAGTTGCGCAGTATCCGTTCCATATGCACCGACCGGACATCGTTCTTAAAGACTTGGATCTGGAACGCTCGCTGCAGTTTCCCCAGCACATTACAGCTCATTTGCACGCTCAGATCGTTTCGGACAGCGAATTTCTTCGGGATATAGGCATCATGGACTATTCACTGCTCATCGGTGTCCACAAGTGTCATTTACGTGCTCCGCGTCCAGGCTATTCAAATGAGGTCGCAGACACAGCGAAAGATATCGACGAAGTGATGGATCGTGAGCTGAATAACGAAGAGTCCAGCAGTGGCAAGAACCTTGCTCCGCTTGGGGATGATGAGGTTTACTTTGTTGGGATCATCGACATTCTACAACAATGGGATTGGGAGAAGCAGTTTGAAAAGGCCGGCAAGGTGTTGCTGGGCAAGCCTGCTCGAGGAATCTCTGCTCTTGCTCCTGCTGCATATTGCCGTCGATTCCAAGCTCGTTGTTCTCAGATTTTGCTTGGTGGTCCAGCTTCTGAAGACATGGATCTGGATTGGGAGGTTGATACGAATCTCGTGCATGTTAAAGAGACCAAGTCCCGTTCAAACTCGAAGGAGGCCAAGGAGATAGCTAACCATATCAGTGAGAAAGCCTAATGCTCACTGAATATGGAGTAGGTCAAGCAGGGCCCCCTACTCCATTTCCAGTACGCATTCTGCTTTATTAGGTGTTAAGTTTATTTGAATCAAGAGTGATTGAAGCATGAATCGTTGCAAGATGTACGTCACGCCCCGGAACATCATCCTTCATTGAATACGCAAGCTACTTACTGACTTCACCAACACAACACATCGTTCAATGCAAACGAGATCGGTTCCAGCAAGATGTCATCATGATGTCCCTCGTAGTATTGAATACTTGGTACCTTTGTCTAAACTGCATGACCAAAGATGGTCGAACGGCTAGAGATGACTTTACAGCACATTGATTTGTGTCAAGGGAGTCATGACATCCTCCTGGTTAAACTCCTTCTCCTCCGTTTCGCCAACTTCTTCTTCCACTTTCTTCTTCTTCTTCTTCGAGCAGCGACCACCACTGCCACAATAGCCACTACTGCCATAAGGCCGAGACCAGTTCCGACGTACGTGCTTGCACCAGTACCATCGTCCGCGCTGCGTTGGGTGTTCACGCTCTGGGTGCTTTCTTCCTGGGGCTTTGACGACAGTGGAGAGACGACCTGAGTCGCTGGGGCCGGAGCATCGACAGTCGAAGCCACCGTAGCCGTACCAGCGGCAGTATCGTCAGTAGCCGTCGTATATACCGAGGTATCGGTCTTGGACTCCATCTTGGGCAACGGCGTAGCATTTTCGTAATCTCCGTCGCATGACTTCACTTTCGAACCTGCAAGCGTCAATGGCATGATGGTGGGGGTCTGAGTCGCTGGGGCCGGAGCATCAACAGTCGGAGCCACCGTAGCCGTACCAGCGGCAGTATCGTCAGTAGCTGTCGTATATACCGAGGTATCGGTCTTGGACTCCATCTTAGGCAACGGCGTAGCATTTTCGTAATCGCCGTCGCATGACTTCACTTTCGAACCTGCAAGCTTCAATGGCGTGATGGTGGGGGTCTCGGTAAGCGTCGCCGTATCAGACTTAACAGCGTCAATGGCGGGAACCAACGCCTCCGTTTGCGTCAACGTTGAAGCCTCCGTCTGAAGCTGAGGAAGGACTTCGATGGTCGGAATCGAGGGCAAAGCTTCCATCGTCGGGGCATAAGCTTCCATCGTCGGGGCAAAAGATGGAGATTGAGTTGGGGCCGGGGTCGGTGCAGCAAATGTCGGCAATATAGCTGACGGCTGTTGCTGTTGCTGCTGCGACAAGCCTTCACTCCCACCCGGACAGAATGTTACCAGGATGGAGGTCGGGTTCGTGCACTTGTGTGCCTTGGTGTCGTCTGTAGGGAAATGGTAAGCGTCCACACATCCATCCTCTAGACACGTGACAGCCGTGCATCCTGCTGGAGATATTTGCATCGGAGTATTGTACCCCGTACTACCCGTTATAGCCTTGCACTCCTCGAGCGACGTACAAGAGGTAGGCTGTACATATTGCACCATCAAAACATCAGTAAGACAATCTCGTATCTCGAAGAAACACGTCCAAGAAACTTACATCATTGACTCCACTCGGGATAATGTTCAGCCCGTACATTAAACAGCCGTCAACCATGGAGAACTCGGCCACTACATTCAGCAACAAGAGACACTGTCGTGAATACCTCCAGCCGATTGAATGCAAAACCCAAAACCATTCACTACTTACAAGTCGCTGGAGAATTGACACCGTCGCGCAACGTGCCGCGAAACCCCAACGAGAGTGTACGGATGGCAGTGCCACCTGAAACGACCGTTTCCACGACGTTGTTGTCAAACAGCTCAATACTTTTACTGCATTGGTTGTACACAGTAATAGGCACCAAAGCCTTGACAGCAACGACCTTTAACGTCACGAAGAGTATCGTGGTCGAGAGATGAATGTGCATATTTTTTTTATTTCAAAGGACTTGTAGCTGCTGGGAGAGGTTTGTCAATGTGAGGGGTAGACCCACTCGATCAACTTGCTCGTATAAATATATTCAGACACTTAGGCTCTACGTCTGCTGCACACCATGCTATGGATATAACATGCGGTAAGGCTTTGAATGGCGTCACTCGTTGTTTCTTGTATGGAAGAGAAAACGTATTGCTGGTTTCGAATTCCAGTTGGCAGCTCGTTCTTAGGGAACGACATATTGGTCACGTAGTAGAGCGCTTTTCGTGTAGGTTTAGAACAGTTTCTAGTGAGGTGACGGACGTCTGTCGCTGCAGGACGATTCAATGGATAGAACTTTTGCTCTCGCCATTTTACCAAGCTGATCTCGTGTTGCAGCAATCATCACTGCACGAAAGCTCGACTCAAGTAAACGTTTGGCTTCGATGCAATTGTCGATGACCCTGTCGATGAGCAAACTTACTGCATTGTCAACAATGCGTCCACGTACTCGGCAAATGCTGATATTCCTGCACAGTTGTCGTATTAATATCCTGAGCAACCTGTCTTCGCATGAAGCATTCTTAACGAGCAGCATCATTTGAAAAGAACCATTGGCCTTGTAAAGGCTGCTCGCTGGTCGACAAATCGAACAAACGGCATCTGTTGTGCATTTCGCCAACATGTGGACGTGTATGACCATCTCAACCTGTCAATAACGGACCATCTTTAAACTTGCTCCATATAGCACTTGCCAATTGGGTTTCACAGCCAACGACCAAGCGACAAAGACCCTGAAAGAACCGGCATACTGGTTCTCTTACCTCCGAGCGCGACTTTCGGTCCCACGAAGCGAACTCTTCTAGACCGTGATTCCGTCCCTTCCACTTCCGACCGGAACTGTATCGCCAGTCTGAGACTACCCATTCCCACTTTCGAGGCGCCTGCATGTCCTCGGGTTTGGTCAAACGACTCTTTTGGAGCGAAGCCCGTCGGGTTGAGGGCAAGCAGAAGGAGCTAGTGAGTGTATAAGAGGAGAGACAAACACTAGTAACTGACTGCTTTAGTTCTGACTACTAGTTATCGTATATTGCTACTGTAGTATAGTGCTAAGACGGGCTCTAGTATGATATGAAACCCTTGAATATGTCAATTGGATAAGACATTGGGTTCATGGCGTCGATCTTGAGGAGAATACGACAAAGAACTTGTCTATTAAGCGTCAAGAATTGGTCTAGTAAACTGAGAAACAAACGTGTAATTATCGGACCTATCACTACTAAATAGGTCTTGAAAAGCTTATAGAAAAAGTGACATGCTTCGACACCAGCACTTTGCATGCATAGGGAGATATCTATAGAGCGCTTTGATAGCTTGTCAATGTTATTCATGTTAAAGTGCGTCGGAAAATCACGTTAAGCACAATTTCAAGATTATGGGTGCGATGATTTTGACACAGTACATATGATGTCAGTATGCATACAATTTCTTTATGTTAGCGAATTGTGCATGATTGGGTTAAATGTTCATTCTAGGTGTTTTTACCCAGTTTGGTACACGCCCAAATGTAATTTTACATCTGGACTATAAGTGATACGAAAACTAAAGGATATATGACTACTACTATTTACTATTTATAGGAGGGCGTATTACACTCAGTATTATTTTTGAGAAAATAGTAATACAATGAATATTGCGGAAACAGCCATTTGGCTCATTTGGCTTGCACAAAGTAATAGAGTTTTAAACTCGCGGGTGATGACGTCTGTAGTATTTTCCAGACCAAGACTCTTGATTTCATATTTTTACAAATACTGATAGATGCAATAATTTATGATCAGGCTGGTAAGCTTGCAAATAAATGTCGTTTTACATTTGACTTTCTGCATCTATTGCTGCAGGATGATAACAATAAAGACCTGGCGATTGTTTTGCTTAAGAAGTAAAGTATATTAACGCTTTTTGACAGCCTCTTTATAATGAAAAAGGAAAGGAAACAAAGTAGGTCTTTGCTCTCGTGCCTCTAATGTATCCTGCGCAATGCAAGAATTTTTTTTCTAACGCAAAGACTCATATACAACGAAAAAAAAACTTTCAGCTTGCATTATCGAATTCGAATATTGAATTTTATCTGCTACTATAAATGGAGAAAGACTAAAGATAATTACCATATGTAGATCGTATAGCATGGCCAATTTTTATCCTAAAATGATGTTATGCAATTTTTGCTCGTCATCGGCAAAATTCAATAGCCGTAATAAGCTCGAATGACAAACAGTGCCTACTTTAGGCTCAAATCCCTTACGTAATCACATGCAAATTAATCAGATGCATCTTACGTGTCCACTTAAAGTAGCCATTTCGTTTCCGTTATTGTAATAATGCTCTTATTTTGTATATCCACAATAATTTCGTCATTTTTATTTATGACCTGTCAAAATCAAGTGTCAAGACACCACTATTACCTGTTGTCTATCTTGCTGTGTCCATGGCTCTGCTGTCATCTTCTCGCCTCGAAGCCATCCGTCTTATTCGTGAACAACTCCAGTGTTCATTATGGTACGTCATACTTTCCGTCTCTGTATTTTGATTCCATCTAATACTTGAATGCTCTTTAACTGTAGTGGTAATATATTCCAAGACCCCCAATGTCTCGACTGTAAACATAATTTTTGTCGCCCGTGTATCTTGTTACACCTTAAAAAGAACAATTCTTATTGTCCCAATTGTCAATTACCTACAAGACCGAGTGAAGTGACGCATAATCAATTTTTGGAGAGCATTTTACTGGCCTGGAAGAGCGTCGAGACGGAACTTGAGATTTTAAATGGAGATCCGGCACTCCATGCAGGAAAATTTACAGTACAAGACACAGATCAAGCACTCTATCGAGCTGTTAATGGGTCGGGTGCAGTGACAATAAATAAAGACAGTCAACAGGAAGAGAGGCAGTCTACGAGAGGAAGAGTAGCCAATAACAAATGGCACATTAACACACAGGAAATTCGACAAGAGCTCAAGTTAGAACAACCTTATTTATCACAATATTATGGCTCGAGACGACCAGGGAATACGGATGGTTGGAAAAAAACGAGTAGTAGTGACTTGTCGGATGATTACGGAGGAAGTGCTAGAAAAGAAGATCAAAACAGTAGACATAGACGGAATGGGAGTAGGGAGAACAAGGAGAAGGTGTCGGTGGATGAGGTGAATCAAGTGGAGCGAGAAGAGATGACGAGATGGGTACAGGGCGGTAAAGAGGAGGAGGAAGAGGAGAATGATGGATTCGTATCGTCATCGATTCATAGTTTGATGGCAACGCAAGAGGTGGAAAGTTATATGAACCGAATTACGAAACAGCGGGAAGCGTTGAGTCAGTGGGAAAGAAGTGGACATGGAAAGAGTGGTGGAAAGGCGTCGCTGCTGGCTTTGGAACGCTCGTTACACAGCAGTTATGATTTTGATGAGTTGCTGAAGGAACGACAGAGAGAGTCGCAACACTATGATGATGACGGCGACTTGTTGACGCAAATGACACAGATGACTCAAACGTCACCATATACTAGTGCGCTTGAGTCGCCTGACCTACTTGCTTCGTACCGACGGCAACAGTACACAGGCCACACCAAAAACGACAACCATCGACGGCGAGGAAATAAAGCGAAACGACGGGTTTTACCTACGTCATCACCACCATTGCATCCTCGAGGTCGAATATCGACGCCGTCACGCAAACGACTACGCATGCCCACTCTTCCGAATAATCACTCGACTTGCGGCCACATCACCGCATCGGCTATCGATTCCTCGCAAATTATTTCAGATACGGATAACGAAGATGAAATACCGGACAGTCAACCAGCAACAATGCTACTGGATGAAGCAGATAAGGAAACTGATGATGAAGAAGAGTACGAGACGAAGCCAGCAGTACCCTTACCACACACGCCTGATTACAAAATGCCTTTATCTGATCGACACTGCGAACGTCTAAGAAGTTTGTTTTCACGGAAGAAAGAACACGATGACTATGGGAGCGCTATCATGGCTTTCCAGTCGGAACACAAATACGGTAGTGGCAGTCCCAAGACTCAAGCAGCCAGACAATTGAAGTATTCTGTTTCGCAGAATAAGACTGTAGCTGGTGCTATTGCAGCTACAAGAGACGGCAATATTGTAAGATCAAATTCCGCTGGAAGCTCGTCAAAGCCTCCCAAGCACACTTCGACTAGCAACTCAAAGCGTTTGGAGGGTGGCTCGAATTACGTATTCGTGAGCTCTGATCTTACCCGTGAGAAAGTCAAGTGTGTGCTTGAGGCAACTCATCGTCTAGGGGGCAAGTTTGGACATGACTTTGATCTCAAGCGTGACCCTTTAACGGGCCACTTTTGTACATCCGTGACGCATTTGATCACAAAGGCAGTACCTCCTATCGGCGCCATTAGTGGCACCGAACCGGACGAATTGCGATGTAAGCGGACCGCCAAGTATATGCGTGGACTGGCTGAAGGTACTTTTGTGATGGACTTTTCTTGGATCACAGCCAGTCTAGCTGCAGGTAGATGGCTAACGGAAGAACCTTTTGAGATGATTGGTGATATCTACAGTGATGCAATTGGGAAACCACACGAAGGTCGTATCCGTCGCATGCAAACTGGACGACGTAACAGTATTTTCAGCATGTTCAGCTTTGTGCTTCTTGTATCGGAACAAGAATTTGATTTCCAGTTCAACTCGGTGAAAAATGTGGTCAACAATTTTGGAGGTACCGTCGTCAATGCCGAGAGTTTTGCTAAACCGAAAAAGAAGAATCGATCACGTCGTACTTCTGTTGGTGTCGTATCGAAAACAACTTTACCTTCGGATGCTAAGGCGAAATGGCAGCAATTTCAAATTCCAATTGTACGTATCACGTGGATTTTCGATAGTGTGAGTCATCTTGAAGTACTACCTTTTGACGACTACTATCCGTACTAAAACGTTTTGATTATATCAAAAATTAACAACACGTTTCGACATTTTTAATGTTTGCTTTTCTCGTTTTAACGTTTGCTTTTCTCGTTTTTACTTTTTTTCCATTTTAAGCTTAATTTTTTGCTTGATTGTCGTTTTTACCACGTTGGTTTCCTCTTTTCAGCCATATGGTCTCCGTCAACTGGCACTTGCATCTCAAAAATATCCATCTGGCCTTCGTTTTTCACTAAAATTGTCAACATGCAAAAAAACACGAGTGTAAAAACGGATAAAATCCTACTTTTTAGACATGTTTTTTTTCGCACCTGCAATGTTAATATTGGCCCCACTGGCAACTTTGATGTGGCGCTGTACGCACTCGAGTAGCTCCTGCTGTAGTGCCGCTAGATCCACACCCGTTAGCACTTGGCTACCCCGTTGATGCGCCAAGATAATTTGTAAACGCTCCTTAACAACCGACTTTGACGATGACGAGTGCCCAGCGTCCCCAAAGAAAGACGCCAACCATTTTTTGGTGCTGTGACGAGAACTTGCACCCACACGAGCCGCCATGTTTTGGATTTGATAGAATTTTAATGGAAAAAAGAGAAAAAAGGTAACAATTGGTACCTATTTGGATATGAAAGTACCCAATTTTATGTATTTAACCAATGAATATTCACCAAGCAAGGCAGATATGCAATTTTAAGGTCAAAATGTTGGAGCAACTTCATCAATTCTTTTTCCATACATGGACTTTATACTAACAAGCTATTTAATCTGTAGTATTATACGAAATGCATATAATTGTTTAGTGGAATTGGTCAGATAACTATGAAGTCACTGGATCTTTTTATTGTGAGTACAGTTTTCCAAAACGGAGACTGCACTCTCACCTGTTGTGTTCCTCATTCCAATTCCTATTTTTAATCTACTTATGAGCACGAGTGTTGTGGTATTCAGCTGAAATTGAAAAGTTACACTTGGTTCTCGTCACGTTCAGAGGAATGCGTTCCATCCGTCGGACAGGGATAAGTTTAAGTCATCATGATACACACACACACACTTTCTCCCTACAGAATTAGTTCAAAGAAGTTCCGTTGAATCCAGGCAGAGCAGCTTAATATGCAACAATATTCGTTGAGTGATCAGTCAAGAGGGAGTGACCCCTCGGAAACAGTTCTCTTCATCGTTAATGACTCGAAGCGAGCTGGGTTGAATAATGTCATCATTACACTCTATATACAAGCAACAAAATAGAGAAATAGATATGTAGAAGGAATGCTCATGCACAAAGCTGTTGACAATGTGCTCTGAAGTACTCAACACAGAAGTTCAGACTGGGGCGGCGACATTCATGATTTTCAAATCATTACATTCCAAGTGATATGTAGGAAAGGCTGGTTACTACCAGCTACATTGAATAGACAATCGTCCTGGGGTACAGGAGGTAATATGTAAGTGACTGTTCTTCATGTTGTCAGTGTGTTTGCTTTCAAAATGGTTGGTTGTCAAAGATCGGTCCGGTTACGTCTTAACCGCGGTTATGCGAGTGGTGGAGTACAATATCTACGTGTTGTATGATAAAGAGAAACCCATTTTAAAGAGTTTTAACGTTGTTATATCGAATTTAATTTATCTTGCTTTAATTACAAACCATAGTGCAGCATTTCGAATAATGTAAAAGTTACTATATATTAAAAATATAAGGGGCGTTTTTTACACGATTGTATTGCCTCTGGATCCGGACGGCCCGCGTACAAGCCAATATGCGTAAATAGTGTGACTTGTGATTATAGTGAAACAAATTTAAATACGGTCAGAAATTACCTCTAAAAATCTATGGCAATAGTTTTTTATTATGCCGTTTAAAAACCCCCCTTTTACACAGATAAAATCTGAATATTTAATAAAATATATGCCACAAATACTGAATGATACGGGAGAACCTGTCTAAATACATACTCTAAAAATGCCATTGTTCTACAAAAGTATAGGTTTAATGATTTAGGACAGGTAGCACATGATCGTAAAAGACCGCTTAAGGCCGAGCGAACCAGTTATATTATAGGGGATATTATATTACAGAAAATAAGGTTAGACAGGCTCTACGGTACACTCTTATCTATCAGCTGCTCATCGGTTCTCCCATCCCGCCCAGAATCTTTGCGATTTTAAACACGTGCCATTCCAAGGTCCCCCTTTAGTTAAAAAAATGGTTAGTACGTGGCGCATCATTGGTGTATTGCTATGGAAAAACTATCGCACAAAACAGCGTGAAGGAAGCATTAATCGCGGTGAAAATCGCAGTCGTTGGATATTTCCTGCGCTTGTAACGGATATTGTCGTTCCACTAGGAATGTTGTTGTTGCTCATAAAAATATTATGTCAATATAATGCGGACTTGATGACGCCAGGTGATAGTCTCATTAATATCGAACAATTAAAGGCTCTGGCGTCGATGACGTCACATAATACTGACAACATGACAAAACAGATGGACTCGGAACCGGCAACGTTACTTTTGACCGCCTTACCGTTACTTTTGGCCCGCAGTAATCAAACGTTGGCAATTTTGAATCGACAAGAATCGGCAATGTTTATACAATATCTCGATAAGTACGACTTTTATCTCTTTTGTTTTATTTTATCTGGATAAAAAAAGAAATATCCTAAAATCCGTAAACCAAACTAACTTGTCATTTGTATAGTGCATATCCAGGAGCAAGTGAATTGGGAATTCCTCGATATATCGAAATGACGACGATTGTGCCATTTAATACGACCATGTCAAATGAAAAAGCAGATAAAATCTTGCTGGATTTTCCGAAAAAAAGTGGATTAAATATTTACGCTGGCTTGGATGTAAGACGCACGATGGTCCAAAAGGGCGATAATCTCTCGTATTCATTGGAATTATTGGCCCTCTTTTTTCAAAAACAAAATTTTGAATTGCCCGATGAAACTCAAGTGAGTAAATATTTCTCGAAAGAGTTGACATTTAATGAGACAATGTCGTTTCCCGATATTTTGCCATTTCAAATGTCTCTAAACATGTTTGTGCGAGAAAATACGACCAGATATTCCAATAATCATGTGTTTAACGTAAGTTCACTATCTCCTGAACTTATTTGTTCACTTGTGGATAAAATGTTGGATTTAAGTGGACTTGCATGGGATGTTTTTCCACGACATTCACCATTGGGACAAAATGTAACCGATTGTCAAAGTGCCATTGAAAAGAACGAATTATCAACGGATATTTGGAATTTTTTGAATAATCTCATTAGCAAAGTCGCTTCAAATGATGAATTGAATACTTTAAGTGTATCGACATTGCCACCGCGACCTGCAAATATTCTTTCTGGACCATTAGAAAGTAATATTGTTTTTTATTTGGCCTATTTGTTTTTATGGCCATACATTCGATTGATTCAAGATATTGTCGGTGAAAAAGAAAAACAATTGAAAGAGTATTTACTTATTATGGGACTCCAGGGATCGTCACTTTTATTTAGCTGGTTTTTGCTGTATTTTATGGCTTCCATTGTTGTGGCAATTATTGGCACGTTACTCCTTAGTGGCAGTATGTTTACTGCAACGGCAGCAGGAAGTGTCTATTTTTTTCTGCTTTTGATACTTTTTATATCAAGTATTTTGCTGTTTGGAATTGCGATTACACCAATTTTTAACCAGTCAAGAACGGCAGCAGCATGTGCTCCATTGGTGTATTTTCTCCTTAGTACGGGATCTTTTGTCCGGTCGTTGGTAGGAGTTGATGCAATTGCATCCTCCAATTTACTGGCATTATTGTTGACAGTGCTTGATGATATCAGCTCTCCGGTCGTCTTTATGACTACGTTGCATGAAATTATAGCAGTTGACGCAGTCACGTCACTTCGTCGACCACTCACTTGGAACACCGTAGCGATACCGTGCCGTCTGATGACGTTTCAATGTGCAGGATATCTACTTCTTGGATGGTACTTGGAGAACGTGTTTCCACGCACGTACGGAGTGCAGCAAAAATGGTACTTTGTCTTGCAGCCGTCCTACTGGTTCCCCCAAAACTTTGATCAACAGTCGTTCTCGGATGATACTGAAACGAACGAGCTCATTCGGCTGAATAAATTGGACTCAGATAGTTTTGATGAGCGGATGGATGACACACTTCGTGAAGAGTCGCTCACAGAGTACTTGCAGCACTATCGACCAGCACTTTTTGTGAAATTACTGTCAAAGACGTATTCCAATGGAAAAGTGGCACTGGAAAACGTATCGTTTGGTGTAAGGAAGGGAGAAATATTTGGACTTCTGGGTCCCAATGGTGCCGGCAAGAGCACAACTTTGTCGATTTTGAGCGGAATTATATCGCCCACTAGTGGCGATGCGTATGTTGGTGGGTCTATCAGCGTTGTGAACAACCCACAAGCGGTACGACAAAGTTTGAGTGTTTGCTTCCAGCAAAACATTTTATTCGGCGAGTTGACGGTTTGGGAGCATCTATCACTGGTGTGTGCCCTTAAAAACAGCCTGGGGATCAAAACTGTCTCAGAGGAAACCTGGCGCAAAAACTTGCAGCAGTTTGGGCTCGAGGAGAAGCGTGACGCCCTGGCAAAAACGTTATCCGGCGGCCAGAAGCGCAAACTGTCGCTCGTTTTGGCTCTGTTGGATTCATCTCGGGTGCTGTTGCTCGACGAACCCACCGCTGGTATGGACCAGAAAGCTCGTTTAGAAACCTGGGACGCACTGAAGCATGCCGTGACCCATCGTGCCGTGATTTTGACCACCCATTCGATGCAGGAAGCGCAGGCATTGTGCGAGAATATTGGTATTGTCGCTGAAGGCAAGTTGAAATGTTGCGGCTCCAGCTTGTTTCTTCGGAATCGACTTGGGGTGGGATACAAACTCACCATTGTTCGTCGCGAGGATACCGGCCAGGACGACGAACACAGCCATTTGCAACGACGGCAACAAGCGTGGACTGATTTGTTGATGAAGACGCTTCGAAAGTATGTTCCGAAAACTACTATCTTGAGTGACAATAAGTGGGAAATGCGTGTACAGCTGAATAATGGAGAGGAGCGGTGTTTTGCGGATCTTTTTCGAGAGCTGGAAAAGATGAAGCAGGCCGGGAGTATCAAGCGCTACGCGATTGCAGCGACTGACTTGGAGGATGTATTTGTGAAGATGACCGAGGGCGAAGATGTTTATTATCACGCCAAGGATGATGTCGAGAACGATGATATTTTTGAAAGCACTGACCCAGTGCTTTCTAAAACAGAGACGACGAAGTCCAAGTCTAAGATGCATTTGCAAACTATTGACACTGACAGGAAACTGCCAGGGTGGAAAGTGTCGATTTCGCAGGTTCGAGCTTTGATTATCAAGCGTGCTAAGATGTCTTTTCGGGATAAGAAAACCCTATTTGCTCAGTATGTATGGCCGCTTGCCTTTTATGCGATCCTCATGGCCGTGATTAAAAACGTGCTTACTGCGAGTGACACCATTGAGACACTGACGACTTTACCTCCGTCTGAGAAAGAAGCATCGTTCTTTGTATCGTCTGCGTCAGCGGTGACAGATTCTGTTGCGGACATTGTTGCGCAAATTGAACAAACTTCTAACCCGATTGTGTTCGACAAGAACGTGCAAACTGAGCAAGCCATGTTAGATGTGATTGCGCGTGAGAACGACACAACTTTTTTTGCTGGAATATTTGTGTCAAACGTCAACTGGACGTCAGACAATTCACTTTCTTCCCCGGTGATGGCGTATTCGCTATACTACAACGAAACATTGCGTCGCTCGTTGCCGGTAACCCTGCAATGGATGTCACAAGCTTATTGCAAAGCGCGCTTAAAGCAGGAGAATGCAGTTGCGATCGATAACTGCGATTTGATTGTTAAAAGAGGAGTGTTTCCGGTTAAAATTGAGATTGGCACCGGGGTAAGCACTGGTGAAGATGACGTGGAGTTTGACCCTGATGAAGCTATCAATATTATGCAACGGATAATGATGGCCTTTTACCTTCTGATGACGATGAGCTCCATTGTGGGATTTTATGCTGCGCCGATTGTAAGAGAGAAGGCATGCGGTATCAAGCGCATGCAGTATCAACATCTTGAGACCGCTAATGCGTCGTTCTTGTACTGGTTATCGAACTACCTGTTCGACGTCATGGTGTACACTTTAGCGATTATCGTCATTTCTATCATACTCGTGGTGTTCTCGAACTCAATGAGTAATTCGATCCTCGCTGCCTGGTTTGTCTCTATGATCGTCTTCGGTTTGGCGATGCTTCCGTCTCAGTACTTAACCTCGCTAGTTTTCGCATCACATTCGTCAGCGCAGTCGTATATGTCGTACGCTTCGCTGTCTCAAATTATGGCGGCATCCATCGTGTTTGCGTTGTCGATGGTTCCTGGTTTGTGTGTCAAGGCGAACACTATCGCGCATTTCTTGCAAATTATGCCATTTTATACGTTCAGCATTGCGATGCTGAATATCGTGACGGTGTCTTGGACTCCCATGCGACAGCAATGTCTTAAGGTCGACGGTGGCCTTGATGATGGGAACATATTGACTTTGTTGAAAGGTCTGGGCGACAAATCTGAAAATATGGTGTGGGATTGGGAGGTCGCTGGGAGCTGTTGGTTTACCCTCGTGGTGTTAGCTGTGGTATACACGGTCATGTTGATTATTATAGATCAGCATGAAATGTACCCGACGGAATTCAAGTACAAGATTGGTCTCGCATTACGACGGGTGCGAGGCTATTTCTGCAGGCGCTTTTACGGGCAGCGTTATACAGAAGCCGATCAAACTGGTGTCGATTTTGACGAAGAATGCCCTAACGCGGATATGGTGCGTGCGATTCGAGTCTCGAAGGTCTATAATATGTTGATCAAGACGGAATCAGGGGGGCAAAACGTAGCTGCAGATGATGAGGCCGATGCTGCTGTAGTAAATGGCAACGGCCAAGTGGTAGCCCTGGACGATGTCAGCTTTTCTGTTGAGAAGAGAGATTGTGTCGCACTGCTGGGCGTCAACGGCTCAGGCAAATCAACGATGTTTGAGATACTGACGGCTAAAGTTTCTCCCACCGGTGGTAAGGCAATGATTGACGCATATGATGTGACCGTGGAGGCCCGACATGCCAGCACGAGATACGGCTACTGTCCTCAGGATAACATTTACTTTAACGACTTGAGCGTACGTGAGCACCTTGAACTGTTCTACCGCCTTCGATGCTGTAGAAGCAGCGCTATGCTGTCTGAAGGTGCCGTTATCGACAAGCTCATGAAGCGGCTGGATTTGTTCCCGGTCGAAAAAACCGCAGCTTCGCATCTAAGCGGTGGAAATAGGCGGCGGCTTATGCTAGCACTGGCACTTCTGAGCGATCACGCCTCACTCTTACTTTTGGATGAGCCTTCTGCTGGCGTGGATGTCGTAGCGCGGCGGCTCATGTGGCGTGTTCTGCACGAAAAGCGGCAAAGTCGCAATCGAACGAGCTGCCTATTCACAACTCACAGTATGGAGGAGGCAGAGGCTGTGTGCGCAAACGCAGTGGTGCTGCTCAAGGGGCAGGTAGTGTGGTCTGGCAGTATTCCTGACTTAAAGCAGCGCGTATCACGAGGAATATCGATCAGTCTACGGCTAGACAGCTCTGCCATTTGGAACCCTGACGAGGTGGAGCTCTACACTGAGCAAATACAGCGCTCACTCGAGTCCAAGCTGTCACGAACAGAGTTGGAGCGGAGTAGCCTCCTGGTGCAAGAACTCGAGGAAGCCTGGAAGCTTTGTCACGATCTGTTGCACAAGAGTGGTGACACCACTGCACCGACGGTTTCTCAACAACGTAACAAGGATTGGTTGGCAGGTTTACGAGCTCGTTTCGAATCAGACGATAGTGTGCCAAATGTTACTGCGGCCATCCCAATCGTTGAGTTCGTGCAGGAGTGGCTTGTGCAAGAAGCGTTTATTCGTCTCGAGACTCAACTCCTTCGAGACGAAATGACCACTCGATCCGGTGAGGTTGTGGTTCCAGCAGACCTTGAAAGTGCTCGTGGAAGTGGCACCAATACAAGCGGAGTGTACGAAACGTCGTGCACGGAACGTTTTGGGTTGGCTGACGTATTTGCGCTCATGGAAGAGAACAAAGAGCGCTTCAACATTTCGCAATACAGCATTAGCGAACTGTCGCTGGAGCGCGTATTCGAGCAGTTCCAGTGAGTAGAGAGAGAAAGAGAGAGAGAGCGAGAGAGAGAGAGAATACTATTGTTTCAACAGCTTTGAATCGTCACAAAGCAGGTTTGTTTGATCTGATGCAGGTTGAATGGGAAATAAACTTCACAGCGTGATTGTGCCCAATGGACCTCCCGACATAGTACTCGCAAGTCGCCGTACTGACAAACTGATACTTTGCATACGAGTCCGACAGTATGCAGAGTCTCAGTTGGCTCCTCCACCAGTCCATTTTGCGATCGAATGACTGTCAATACAGTGCCAGTGGTCGACATCAGCGCTCTCATGTCGTTTGCAACTGATGTAGAAGTAGACGCAGCATTGGGTGACCACGATAATGAAATCGTACGTCAGATGGTTGAGGAATTCCATGCCGCGGCTACGGAGTGGGGCTTTTTCTACATTACGAACCATGGACTACCAGACCAAGAGATTGATAGATTTTGGACTGCGATGCAGTCGTTTTTTCGTCTACCAAGAGACATGAAACACTCGATACGTCGTCATGTTACGAACTCGAGAGGGTACTTTGATGACGAATTGACCAAGAACAAAATGGATTGGAAAGAGTGTTTTGATTTTGCAGGGATCAAGGAAGAGGGTCCAGTGGATGACAAACATGAACGGTTAGGAGATGATGAAAACCTGTGGCTTGATGAGAAGGAGTTGCCTGGATTTCGTCAAGAAATGATCCAGTATTACAACAAGATGGAGTTTCTCTCTCGTCGACTATTGAAAGTGTTTGCCGTTGCATTGGGTGAAACGCCAGCGTTCTTTGATCAGTTCTTCCATGGTGACAACTCGAGTTTCTTGCGTCTGAACCATTACCCACTAGCACCCGAGTCGGACAAGATTATGGGTGTGTATCAACACACGGATGCTGGTGCGTTGACTGTACTGCTGCAGGATGACAATGTGGCATCATTGCAGGTGTTTCATCGCGACTTGCAGACGTGGATGCTTGTTCCACCACGTATAGGGACGTTCACGATTAACATTGGGGATATGTTGCAGGTGTGGTCCAACGACAAGTTTGTTGCTCCGCTGCACCGCGTGCTTGCGAAGAAAGATGCAGATCGACTATCCGCGCCGTTTTTCTACAATCCTTCGTATAAAGCTGAGGTGAAACCTATTGTGGCAAAGGAAGGTGAGAAACCCAGCTACCGTCCACTGAGTTGGCGTGAGTTCCGTCTAGCGCGCTTTCAGGGAGACTATGCTGATAAAGGCAAGGAGATTCAGATTGATGACTTTAAGATTCATGGTCCCAATCTCTAGACGACGACTGCTTGTCGAGTGCCGATACTTGTTGAATAACATTGGTTGATCATGCGAGTAGACGAGATGTAGCGTGAAGCAGTTCGCTCGTAGACATGAATCCTATCATTTTGAAGACTTTTGATTTCCATTCAAAGACGCCATTGAGGTAGTTACGCACAACAAAGTGAACACCAACTTGTAACAGGCTGTCACTTCAAATACATTTGACCCTATCCTTGTCTTTGTCCTATCAACTAACTGTGCATTGTTCGTGTGCTATGTTTGATACTTCGTCGAATCGCTCCGTCGTACAGCGCTACATCTTGATATGTATCTCATCGTTCTTGGTAAGGTTCAAGCAAATCACGCACTGGTCAGCGTGCTATGTTGACATGAGAGGCCGTGCATGGCACTCTTTTTTCTTCATTGTTCACATGTCAGTGTCGGTGCCATCCTTCATCTCTACCAGGCACCTCCCGACGAGCGCGTTCTCCGACGCTCCATGACCGGAAACTTAAGTTCCGGTGCCATCTCCGGTGGCTCACCACCGGTACGACGGAAGCCAAAGCCACGCGTGCCATCCGGCCCGATAGCCTGGCGGTACAACTGGGTAGGTCCAATACCTGGAGGGGGCGCCAACATATTGCCCCCAACAGTGTTGTTGTGTACGGGTGACTGCGCCATCCGCGGCGACGACAGGTTCAGCTTTGGGCGCGTGCCTGACGACGACGAACGAGTACGGAAAGCTGCCGGCTGGGCTGGAGCACCCACTGTCGCTGCACGGCTACGCGACTCCCATCTACTTGGCGATGGCGCAAAGTAGTCCTTCTGCCCATTTCCACTTGACGAGCCTCCACTTAATGCAGCCAAACCACTCAAACCACCACCATTACTGGCATCACCCGTCAGGTTCGAGGGCGGACGAAACTCCAGCTTGACTTTACTAGCGTACTTTCGACCGCTCTTCTTGTTCTTGCCAACAGTAAAAGACACGTAGTCACCCTGTCGAATGTCCACATTTCCGTCTTCATCGGGAATAAGGCGAAACGAGATACAGGCCGAATCCTGTCGTGTCGGTGTAATGAGTCCACCGGCACCACGGATAGAGTAAACGGTACCAGTGTTCACCTTGCCCTCACGAAGATCGTCCAAGCCTTCACCGACCGACTCTACGTGCACAGGGCGCGTAACTGCAGAAGCCGATTTGGCACGACGGCGATCACCACCAAGTTCCACTGGAAACATTTTCTGCTTCAACTTGTCACAATTTGTGCCGTCAAAGAGCACCACCTGCATGCCCGTGCGCCAATTGTACTGATCTGATAACGTCAAGACGGCGTGCTTCGTCATCTCGTCGTCTACGAACTCAATGATAGCGTATGTCTCGCCCGCCGCAATGGGAGGCTTTAGCACAGCATTACGACCGGTTGTTGTGTTTTTCTTCAGCAGGCGCAAATACGAAATCTCACCACATCCCTCAAATGTTTCGCGCAATGAAGCAACCGACGCGTCTTCCGACAAGTTATAGGCAATGGCCGTGCGAGCTAACTTGCCATGGTACGTCTGGTTCGGACACAGTGGTTCTTTACGACACACCATACTCTCGTCTTCATTTAGCAGCAATTTGGTCGACAATTCCAATGCCTTCTTGATCTCGTCCATGTCGCTCGTCAACTTCTTCACTCGACCAAAGGAGGCCAGCAATTCCAGCTTCACATATCCATCAACATTCATGTTTTTCAACAAGAACAAATCTCCCAGCAAGTTTTCATCACAGAAATAGTACTCCAATTGATCACAAACCGTGCGGAGAAACGTAGCCGGCAGCGGGGCACCCGATGAAAACCCACCACAACCATCAACTTGGTGGCCAGCTTCATTATTCTCGTCACTTGGTAAGTGCAATGACTGCACGGCCTGTCCAATTGCTCCAACTACCATATCATCACTACATGAAGAAGATGGCTCCATAATGGTAAGCACCGGAGGCGGTGGACCCTGTGGCAGTGGTGGCTGATTTGGTCTCAAATTCCGATTCTGCCTCTGAATCTCATGTTGATGCTGCATCGCAGCTGCAACAGACAGAGACGTATCATCTGCAAGTGCATTCCAGGCGGATGCCAGTGCTGACGGCTGAATCGGAGCCGAAAAAGAGCGATTACGAGTTGGCGTATAGTACTGCGAAGCCAATTGAGCCATGACATCCATTTCATCCGAATGATCTTCATTTTGATGACTATTTCGGCGACTATAAGATGATGAAGATAAAAAGCCATCGGTCACAAAGGACGGTAGAGGCGGATTCCCATTCTGATTCTCAAAGTTTGAAGACATGTTCGAAGAAAAAAAATGTCTTGGAGGGAAGAAATGAAAAGAAGGACTGAACCGTTGAGCCTATTGTGTTCCAGGAAAGACAATGCACATCAGTTTCTAGTCATTAGAATCATCATAATAATAATTGAGGGATTCGTTTTCAATTGATAAATCAAAGTCTGTCTGTACCTGTCTTGACAATGAGGTTACGGATTGAGTGACAATTCAATCTATCAGACACGTCTCTCTTATTCACACTCGCTTTAGTATGTAACGTAGATGTTGACAGTAGACGGTTGGAGGTCCAACGCGTAGCGAGTCTCTTGAGCAAAGAGGAGGATGAAGCTGGAGCTGATGGAGTAGTGTAGCTGGTCCGACACTTGACGCTTGTTTTGTTTATTTAAGCCCCCTCTGTTTTTGCTGCGATCTCATGTTAAGTTGCAAGAGAGACAGTCGAGCAACTTGTCATGTTGCGGATATAAACGTTCAGTCCATGTCGATGCGTACGTTGCGATGAGGAGAAAAACCTTAAGGTTTACAAGATCTTTCTGCAACTTAGGCTGTTTCCCCCGCGACTTCAGCTTCAACACGTGTTTTCTTCAAAGAGTTGTCACGATTACAGCCATCAATCCGACTATTTTCGTTTTATCAAATGTATACATTAGTGAAGTAAACTTGTGAAGGCTTTTAGAGTCGGAGCATTGCAGCTGATCGAGGTTACGAACGTGTGGTTTACATGAAGCTTCATGGCTACCACGCACGGTCGATTTGCTAGTGAGTCAACTGCCTAATATATGTGGTATTGAACATGTACATGACCTTCTTATTAGTCAAGAGCTGTTATATGGACAATTTGATACTTACATTTAGTCGACTATACAGTTTGCTTACTACTGTATAAGCAAGATGTAACTGGACTCGTGACTTCAGACCTAGTTGTTGCATTGTTTTGTCTAGATTCGAGGGATTGCAATGTTATAAAAAGTAGTGTTTCGGCTGATCGTGACAATCCATTGATCTTTGTGTTTATAAACGCTGCCGAAACTGATCTGTCTTGATCTCAGCTGCGTCACTATCGATGAATGTTACATGCAGAATGTCATAAATTGCTTGGTCTTCGTCGTTAGATCTTATGATAAAGGTCTTGGCAATTCGTCAGTAATGTATTGAGTACCTACCTCAATGGTCTATTGACAATAGACAATTAAGTTGCATCCACATTCAATGACCGTCAACTGAGTGCCAGTTGTCGACATAAGCGCCCCTCATGATATATTCAACTGATGTTACAGTAGACGCCGCAATGTCTGACCTCATTGATGAGGTCGTATGTCGAACCATAAAGAAGTCTCATGCACAATCACGAATGAGAGACAACACATCCCACATGAACTCTTTCAAATAATGCGATCTCTGCATCTCCCGCAGGCCCTGAACCAATAAAATACCTCTCAACACGAAGCCACGCGTACTGCGTTTGTCTACAAACTGTCCAAACCTCATACCTCAACTATCCGCATCACCACCAGCATCAGCATGAAGAATGTGCTAGTGTTCCCCCTGATCGCAGTCGCCGTTGCTTTCACCACCGCTACGACCACAAACGATGTTCCATATTCCACTCGAATGATCGAGAGCGTCATTAGTCGTAAGCAGGGTGTTGTCTCCTCTGGTGCTCCTACAAGCTTTCTAGAGTCTGGCATCCTCACCCTTGCGATTCAGTCCTGGCTTAGTATGTACAGCAAACATGAGGACTCGAAGCGCGTCACCACCTTTGCGGGATATGCTGACTCTATCATTGCGTCTATCTCGCCGTCTTTCACGGACCCCACAGTCACTGCGACAAAGCCTTTGGACAGACTCACGATCGGTCAAGCTCTTTTGAACATTAAGGCTACCCATGGCACCCTCACAAAGACTCAAATGGATACGTTGTCGACGCTCAATGAATCTCTAGTCTTGCAGAAGCGTAACAAGTACCGCGGCTTTTGGTACTTTGTCTATCAAGACTGGTCATACCTCGATGGGACCTTCTCCTTCCTGCCGTACATGGCTACAGCACCGGGTTGGTCGTACGAGGACATGCTCTTGCAGATTGAACTGCTCTACCAAAACACCTACGACAATAAAACTGAACTAGTTGTCCATGGCTACGATGCTTCCAAGACTGCAGTGTGGGCAAACAAAGTTACGGGTGGCAGCCCCTTCGTCTGGGGCAGGGCGCTGTCCTGGTATCTCGGTGGCCTTGTCAATACCTGGGAGAAGCTTGGCGGCTGCAAAGGCGGATATGATACAGCCTGTATGCGACTGGCCTCTACCATTAAGACCCAGGCCAACCAATTGTGCAAACGTATCGTCACCTACGCAGACGCGGCCACGGGCGTGTGGTGGCAGCTTCCAACGTTTGGTGGAAAGCAAGGCAATTTCCTTGAAAGCTCATCGACGATGCTCTACACCTTTGCCATTCTCAAGGGTCTTCGGATCGGTCTGCTTAAGGAGTACGGTGTCTCCGCCCATGGGCTACAGGCAGCTGCGATGAGGGCCTACGACTACACTGTGACCAGCAAAGCTTTTCTTGTCAACAACACGGATGGCACGCTCGATTGGGAGGGAACGGTGGCAATGTGCAGTCTCAATTCGACGGCGACTTACGAGTACTATGTCGGGAGGCCGATTGTGCACAACCACGCTCTGGGTGAAGGAGCTTTCATTCTGGCAAGCCTGGAGGTTGAGCGATATGCTACATTTGGAGAAAACTAGTCCTGGAACGATGTTTGACAGTGAGAATTGGTTTCCACTGGGCTGGAAAACAGGACCCCTACAGCGAAAACAATGAAGGTGCTTTCTTAAACCAATCTCATCTTTGCTTCGATGAGGAAAGTTGTCATTTCGTTTTGCTTGCTTTGTTCTTGTACAGTCCATTATCAATTGTTCAGGTCCCATCTAGACTGAATATTCAGCTCATATAGCCCTTTTGACCGATAGAAGCCCTCATCTTAGACTGCGCCTGGTGGTACCCATATGCTAGCAAATGGCTACACATCCGTCATGGCTTGACTTTTTGAGTCCGACGCTCATTTGACAAAAATCTATTAGCATATACGTCATTTTGATTGGCTGAAACTATCAATTGCTCACGCCCAACCATGTCAGAGCCACTCGGACTATGGAGCTCGATCAAGCCATCTCGCTTTGGCGTGGCCGTGCTGCCGACGCCACGTTACTAGGTGCCACGACTTGTGTGTCTAAGGACAGCAATAGATTAGTACTACTAACATCAGCTGAAGACGTGCGCGAGATCTGCGCCCCCACGCGCAAGTGTATCAATCACTGGACCTTCCGAGCTGGTAGTGCACACGCACTGCACGTAGCAGCAGTGCGTCACGCGCACTCGCGCTTATTCTTTGGTGTATGTGGAGCGCCTGGTGTGAGTGAAAGTAAGAAGGCGCGTCAGGCCAGGCGGCAGGAGGATAACAAGACAACATTACCGGCCAACGAAGGCCTTACGGTCTGGCGCGACACGGACTTGGACGTGGCTAAGTGGAGACGTACGCCATTGCAATCGAGTTGCAAGGTATTTACACTACTTACACATATCAAGCTGAAGGAGGAAGTGATCGTGGTGTTTCAGGACGGCTCATTCGTCGCATACGATGAGGATTTAAATCGAGGAGTGCACAGTGATGACGTCAAAGAGGCAGTCGCAGTAGAAGGAGATGAAGATGAAGATGATGACCAGGAAGAAGCAGTGGTGTGGGCGTACTTGGAGACGGACAACCGCAGCTCCTTGAAGGGTGGACTCTTTTTATCGATCTTGCTGCAAAAGAGTGGCAAGCAATTAGAGCTTTTGGTGTATCAATTTACATTTCCTAGCACTACGAGACGCATGGGAGGTGTGCTATCCGTTATGCTGCTAATACGTCATCGTGTCGTTCTACCGGATAACGAGGATCTGTCTTCGTGCGCATTCCACCCGGAAACTTTCTCGTACTCGCTGATTGGCCGCTCGGGCTGCTGGCAGTCGCTGCGTTTTTCACGCGATGCACTGACAAACGCAGTGACTTTGGTAGCTTCTCACCAAATGCCGAATTTGGCGTCGGCCGAGGCGGATTCTTCCCCCGTGCACAAGAAACGTAAACTTCAGGCGGCCAACAAGGCAGGGTCAGGCTACCTGGTGAGCGGTATTGGCCACGCTACCTACTTGGTTAGTCTATCTCTGGATGCTCCCTTGAAGATCACAGCCTGGGATTCCAAGTTTGCTGTCCCGGTATCCAGAACTGAGATCAATGTGGCGACGGAGAATGACAACGAGAGCAGTGTTGTTATTGGGCGTAGCAGCAAAGATGGCGTTGGCAAGCCAATACAGATCGTTAATGTAGGTACGGGCGACGCAGTGTTTGCCATCTATGAACGGAGTGCCTTCCTTATTCACGTGAGGAACAAAAACTCGACGCTGGCCAGTGTCCTGGGAGCCACGGCATCCAGCGATTTGACATCGTTAAAGCATTTAGCGACGCCTGCAATGCCCAATAGCGTAATCCAATGGAAAAACGTGACTGCGACGAGCAGCGTGAACAACGATATATTGGATGCTGAGACGTGGAAGTCGAATATGTGCAGCGACGACGACAATGAGCGACAGCTGATTGCGGATCTGTTAAACCCGCAAGTTACTGCTACAGCCACTGAGTTCACGAACCGCCTTGAGAAGGCGTTAATGAAACTGAAAACCAAGCGAACGAAAGGCAAAGACGAAAACGAAATATCCTATCGGTTGCTACAGGCCGTGACTCAACGTTGCTTGAATTCAACGGACCTGAGTCTGTGGACTACACTCGAGCAGATGTTGCTTACAGACCGATTGTCTGCTCGCGCTGAGCCGACACTTTTACCTACTCTGATGAAGCACAACCAGTTTGCGCTTCTCGAATGTGCTATGGTGCACCTTATCGATATCGACGAGCGCTCAATTGTGCGCTTATTGAAGTACTTTATTCGTAAAAGTAGCAGCTCGTCGTTCATCAAGTTCGTGACAAAGCGGGTCAAGATCCAAAACAAGAAAACGAGCAAGGAGGTTGATGCAATTGCAGCCTGTGAACGCTATGCTGTCGCGCTTTTGGGTCTACCTACAAACAGTGTGTTTCTTCACCGCGCGATCCGTGAATTCAAGCTAGAGGAAGTACTGCTCTTGCTTGCAATCTGCAAGAAACTGCTGCTTGTGCACACTACTGGAGACGATGGTGACGACGATGAGGAGCCAATTGAAAAGCCCAAGAAGAGTGCAGACAAGACGACGATTGCAGAGAAAAAGAACGCGACGCACTTTACTCCACTGCCTTCAGCCTCGCACTGCTGTATGTGGATTTGTGCGCTGTTGGACGCACATTTGTTGGCGTTAATCCAACGTGCGTCTCAGAACTCCGAGATCTGTCGTACGCTGCACCAACTAAATGAATTGGTCCAGCTCCTGGTCCGTACGAATGCACAGTATGAATCTGTCCATGGTGTGCTAAGCAATTACTTGTCGGGCGTGCGGCTGCCACGAGCTCCAGGACTTTCTGATTACACCATTGAGGAACTCCGGCTGTAATTAATGCTCCCGATGGATACACAACATAGACACTTGTGGTATGGATAATTAATTACGTCTGACAGGTTCTTTTTCTTCGCTATGTCGTCCACACATTTTTGTAACTACTACTTCAGCAATCGACACCCTTAAAATAGCAACTCAACATTTTGGGGAGGGTGACGTGTGGCGTTCATATTCGAAAAGCACGTGAAGAAAAAAGATTCTGAAGTACCGTAAAAACCAGCTTTTACTCGCTGCATCACAGGTCACTCTTTACAACCTCAAAGTGTCAATAAAAAAGCACTTTTTTTTCGACAACCACCAACGTAACGATTAAACGACTAAAAAAAACAATCTAACGAAATAAAACCAAATAAAACCAATGGCCCAAGAACTCCACCAACCAGTCGAATCAAATGCTACCGCTCAGGATGAAAATTGGAAAGCTTCTCTTATAAAACCGGTAAAAGATACACGTATACAAACTGAAGATGTGACAAATGTCAAGGGGAATGAATTTGAAGATTATTTTTTGAAACGAGAACTTTTAATGGGTATTTTTGAAAAAGGATTTGAACGTCCGTCTCCTATTCAAGAAGAAGCAGTGCCAATTATTCTTGCAGGACGAAATGTCATGGCTCGTGCCAAAAATGGAACCGGTAAAACCGCTGCTTTTATTATTCCGTGTCTTGAAAAAACCGACACTAGTAAAAAGCATATTCAAGTACTGATTTTAGTTCCAACACGGGAATTGGCACTTCAGACCTCAGCTATTGTGAAAGAAATTGGAAAACATATGGGGATTGAATGTATGGTCTCAACGGGTGGTACTAGTCTAAAGGACGATATCATGCGTCTTTATCAGACAGTCCATATTCTAGTTGGTACACCTGGTCGAGTCATGGATTTGGCAAATAAAGGAGTCGCTGATTTGAGTCAATGCACTACTGTTATTATGGATGAAGCAGATAAATTATTGTCTCCGGAATTTCAGCCCTTGCTGGAGCAATTAATTAATCATACGGCCAAGCAACGACAGATTTGTCTCTTTTCAGCCACGTTTCCAGTCACGGTCAAGGCATTTAAAGATCGATTTGTTGAGAATCCATACGAAATTAATCTCATGGACGAATTGACATTGAAAGGTGTGTCTCAGTTTTATGCTTTTGTTGAAGAGCGGCAAAAAGTACACTGCCTGAATACGCTGTTTTCGAAGCTTGATATTAATCAGTCCATTATCTTTTGCAACTCGGTGAACCGTGTCGAGCTGCTAGCAAAAAAAGTGACGGAACTGGGATTTTCGTGCTTTTATATCCATGCCAAGATGAATCAGGCCCACCGTAACCGCGTGTTTCATGAGTTTCGTAATGGCGCTACACGGCACTTGGTCTGCTCGGACTTGTTCACGCGCGGTATTGATATTCAAACGGTGAATGTCGTGATTAACTTTGATTTCCCAAAGAACTCGGAGACGTATTTGCACCGTATCGGTCGTTCCGGGCGGTACGGCCACCTTGGTCTGGCCATCAATATGAT
The DNA here is from genome assembly GCA_947646735.1 of Peronospora farinosa. Lineage (NCBI taxonomy): Eukaryota > Oomycota > Peronosporomycetes > Peronosporales > Peronosporaceae > Peronospora > Peronospora farinosa. Next base: position 33,683 of record CANTFK010000947.1, on the reverse strand, counting down.
TACGTACGAAGACCGATTCAACCTGTACCGAATTGAGCAGGAGCTTGGCACGGAGATTCGACCCATTCCGCCAGTCATTGATCGTAACTTGTACTGCAAGTAAGCAGCACTCGATGTGACACCAATGCTGTGGAGAAGATTGACTCAGAGGAAAGCAAAGGCCTTGGAAAGAGAGGTATGAGGTGAGAGCTAGTGTGGAGGTGGGAGCTAGTGTGGAGGGGAGAGCAAGTGTGGAGGCGAGAGGAAACGTGGGGGCGAGAGGAAGTGTGGAGGCGAGAGGAAGTGTGGGGGCGAGAGGAAGTGTGGAGGCGATAGGAAGTGTGGAGGTGAGAGCAAGTATGGAGGTGAGAGGAAGTGTGGAGATGAGAATGAAGAATGGGGGGTGGTGAGGGAGGTGAGGGAGGTGAGGGAGGTGAGGCTGAAGGAGGATGGAAGTTGGAAGGCGGGATGGTGCGATGAGCGAGAGGAGTCAAGCAAGCTTTTGCTTGACGGATGTGGCTGTTATGATCTATTCGCACGATGAAACAAAGAGCAGTAACATTAACTGATTTGGCTTCGTGTCAATGAATGCCGGGTTGGAGGTGTGACCTACTTTGTTGGTCAATCGAAGAAAGGAAGCTGGTTGGGAGCACTAGAGGCCATATTTGCCGAGGAAACGAGTGAGCAAGCACGAAGTGCTATGTGCGACTAAGAAATAGGGTTGCTGAGATGAAGACGACGTCTAGTTGCGTTGAGTTTTGGAAAGAGCAGGACGGCAGCTGAGATGGTGGTGTGCCCATAGAAGATGAAGATGGCAGACAGTAGCATGTATCGACGTGGCATTGAGCAGGAATGCTGCTCGCTTGCTGAAGGAGAGGAGCAAAGGTAGCAGCTTGAACATTTTGGTCAACTGAGATCGTAGGGAACAGATAGTGGAGCCAAGTGACATGGATCGATCTAGTAATGCCGTCATCAAGCTATGATGAACGACCCATGACAGGCTGGCTGTCAGACTTTAACTCATAATGTAGCTGGAAGGCTCGTTTGTGGCCGATCTGATCGGGTCGTGCCTTTGTTATTATTCGAACGTCCGAGAAGCTGCAGCTTCAATTGCTGCAGTGCCTTTACAGAGAACGGCTAATGATTTTAAGCACATGGAGGATGCTTGCCCTGGCTCAGGATGAGATACATGACGACTGGAGCTCTGAAAGCCATACACGTGAGAGTTGGAAATGCCACGACTCTGCGACCAGATGTCCCCATCCTAGTATTCGATCCGTCGGAGGTGACGATGACGACTGTCGTTCCATTAGACATGACGTCTAGGCTGATTGCTTTGGTCGCGCAACGCGACACTAAATGTCACTGACGTCCAGCAGGCGACGCGTATCACTAACATGTTCATGTAGCACCTGCTTCATGACGGTGTTGTACACGGATCTGAGGCTCCTCGACACTTGCAAATGATGTGCGCCAAATTCCTCTCAGCTACTATTTAAATACGTGACCTGCTTCGATCTACTCTCCGATCGATGCCAGCGATAAATACCTCTCTGTCTCTCTCTTGTCTCTCTGTCGCTCTCCTTCAAAACTCCACCTCGGCAAACACACGGCGTCGAGACGCCACAGGCACGACCATGCCAAACTTAGTTACGGGTGGGATAGTCCACTCGCGCATACCACACATCTTTTGTGTCTTGACTGGTTGATCACTCCCGCTACGTGTAGGAAACAAACTACTGCGTTGTTTCTCGCCATCTTCAGGACGCATCTCTTCAAAAGAGCGTTTAAGTCCGTCCTTGATACTGTAGATAGCTTCACTCTTCCCTTGAGTCTTGCTAGTAACCGGCTCCTGCAGAAATTCCCGCACGACTTGCACAAGTTCACGCCCCATTGTGCATGAACCACAGTGCAGTAGATTGCGTTCCATCAAGAGCGCAGACACACGCGCAACAAGGAACCGTAGCAACACATTAAGAGTGCTCATGGTCTCTTTCTCCTGTGCACGGAGGTCGCAAATGATCTCTCGGAACGCGTACTGGTCCACGATTCTTGTCACCCACTTGGTCAATCGACTCGACTTGTTCTCCTCGGTCTTGACCTCGTCTTCACCATTGCAATGACGTCCTTTCCCGAGATTTTCCAGTGCTTTCCAGAGTGCATCAAACTCGTCCATTGTCTTGTAGACGAAATAGACGCTCACTGGAGCAGCAAGTCGCACTTGAACTGCAAATTTCTCGTCTTTACCGCCAATACAGGACGTAACCGTTGCTTCTATGCCACGCATATTCATTCTTCCAAGTCGTTTGTGGGTCCTATAAATTTTCTTGAGAACTGCTTGCTATAAAAACTTGCAATCCGAGACACGACACCTCGATGGCACTTTACCGACTGAGAAATATCACTTCGATCGAGTCGAAGCAGACTGCCAAGTGTTAGAGAGCTTGAGGGCAAAAAGGACCGACCAAACGCACTGGCCACAGCCAGGGGGAGGACAAAGGACCGTCTTCGTCTTCTCGATCACTGGAAGTGAGCTTTTGGCAAGTGCCTGCTTGATTGTGTGAGATACTGGCGCTAGCAGCTCCAGCGCAACTTCTTAGCTTCATAGTTGAGTTGTTTCTTGCCATCGCGTTTGAACATTGACAGTCCTGCACTCCATCGAGATCTGATCGGCTTGTGATGATTGCTGCTATCATGGCTGGTCATGACTCACAACCAAGTGTATCGAACCATGTATGGATTGCATCCAACAAAGCTCATGTTGTGGAACAAGATTCCTTCTTCACATAGTGATGTGTACCATGCCAGTCAATCCATACAGTCGCGAAGAGGTGGACACGGATTCCGACACTTCTGAACCATGATTGCGTCCGTGTATAACCGTGTCTTGACAACGCTGATGACATGCTGAAACAGCTGCTCGTCGCACGTCACCTGGGCACACCCGAAGAGACGTACGTAATGAATGGACTATCCATGAAGTACCGTGAGAGGTGTTCATGGGCTCGACAAGTCATGCAATGATCAAGTTGACTTCATGTGATCCGCACATCAGCAGCTTTAGCTGCTGTCTATGACATCTTTCCATGCAGTACTCTTCCACTTAGCTGCGATATCGGCATACTGTTGGAGCCTCGCAAGCTTCTGCGTATGGATGGCTTCAGCGCAATCTGTCCCGTTTCTCGTGGTTGCAGCTCCCGTTTCTGCAGCTCGGCATGACATGGAACGCCAGTGCCGCGGAGCTGTCGCGTCATTGTAAGCTCATTAACACATCTGGAAGATCGAAATGGACGCTGCGACGGCGGAGCTCTGCGTAGAAACCATGGGACAATTGGAAAGGCGAGGTGGTGCCTCAAGCACATCAGGTGATGAGGCACTGCTCAACTGCAAGAACAGCCATTAGGACAGCTCTTGGATGGACTTGACATCAGTATATGGCGCTATAAACGGACTGCGGGACGATCGCCTTGATGGCACCATCAATCCATCTATTACGTTCGTCACGCCCGTTCTCTACAGACGCTGCTAGGAGGCTATCGGTGTCATTTATACGGCACCGGGCGTCCGTCAGATGAGGATGTCTTGACAAAGTGCAGGTCACCTCGACCCAGAAGCTTTCTCTTTTCGGGAAGATGCATATTACTCACTTGACCAGCTCAGCTCAGCTCAGCTCAGCTCCTCTCTTGCCCTTGCAACTTCATTCCATGTGCCTTCAGAGATCAATGGCAAGATCAGCTTCTCGTCCATATCGCAATGGAGATCATTTACTTGTTGTGCAAATGGCCAAAGTAGATCATAGACGAAGAACGCACTGACGTGGAAGTGAATATTGCTCCGAGCTGCTAGTCCATTTCAACTCATGCTTGATCGATGTATACTCCAAAGCATGTGGTATTCAATATCTTCTACTTGTGATACTTCACTCTAAAGCTAACGGACATACTGCATTCGTTGGCTGTAGGTTATACACGGCACGTTGCAGTGAGAAGATGTGATGAGCGGTGAGCATATTAAGGTCTGGTGCATCAAGATTTCCGCTTCAAAACGTCTCAGAAACGGAGTTGTTGCGCTTGCGTAATGCTGGCAAAGGTTGCTCAGGACCTCCGGCCATGCCTTTGGAGACCTCTGCACGGATCGCTTCGTAAAAGCGCTTGAACTGAAAAGTATCCACCTGCTTGACAGACAAACAGTTTATCAATACCCATCGCATCCAAAAGATAGTACACAGAGGAATGATCGTACTTGGCTGCGTCGGAACTCGACGAGATACACACCGCGCTGGAAGAGAAAGACCTGCACAGTACAGGTCAAGAGACCAGCATACCGCACTTCGAGCTGGTAATTGTCCCAGTCCATAGTCACATCCTGCGGGACTTTGGCACACTCGTACGGAAGCGGACATGGATGAACCTTCAAAGCGTTCTCAACATTGGAAAGCACCAATCGTGCCGGTAGAGCTGTAAGGAACCGTGTCGAGCGAGGCACGACGTCATTATAAGATGGAGGAGGGGCCAAACAAATCGCCTGCAGATTCTCCGGAGTAGCATTGCTCGTAGCGTCTGGTCCCGAGTTTGCTATGACTGCTAGTGGCTCTGTCAACGTGCGATCAATTGGAAAGCCAAGCTTATCATCGGCGGCCAAAACTGATTGCGGCACAAGCGGAGGAGAGCGACCGAGGATGTTGGAAGAAACTCCAGCCTCGAAGACACTGGAGTTTCCTCCAATATCTCCGTTTGTGAGGTCCCTAAATCGTCCGCGAGCAAATCCACGCAGAAACAGTTCCGGGGGCGAGTTGCGTCGGAATCGTATCGGCATTGTGTCCCGGGATCCAGTCACAAGCGGAGGTGACACAAATCGGTGTCGGTGTTGAAAAGTAGCTTGCTGCAATGTTAAATCAGCACGCCCGACTACGTTGTCACTGTCACCACTATCGCCAGCTTCTCTTGTAGCCTTACTCGGGGAGAAGGATGGCATAGTAGCTTCACGGTCAAGCGGCTCCTGCTTGAAGACCGTCTGAGTACCAGTAAGCTTGCAAGCATTTAACTCATTTGTCAATGCCGTCATCGAAGCATCGCCTTCATCTTCCAATTCGATATTGTTGTTGTTCTTTCGATCACGAGGAGAACTTAAAGGGGTTTGACCAGACATGGACAAAGTCTCGTCCACTGGCGGCATGTAGCCGACTACGCCCGCAAGGTGCTTGTTTACACAAAGACCTTGCTGCGGTGATGGCGGACAGCGATACGCATGATTGTGAGGGCTGGGCGATTTAGCAAGTAGTCTGGTGATGGCTTGCGGTGGTACAGAACCTAGTTGGCTAGGATGCATTTGCTGACCCAATTCAATGTCATCCTGCAAGGTGTTAATCGTCACGTCCATACAACTCTTGTAAGATAGATGAGGCAATTGTGGTGGTGATTCGGGTGTACTGAGAGGTGCGCTATTCCTCAGCGACTGGTCATCGTCCAATGTTAACGAACTTGACATTTTTAGTTCCCACACATGATGCTGGGTTTCCTCCACTGATAGACGCATGCATGCATCTGGGTACAGTAACTGCGCAATCAGAGATTTTAGTTCTAGCGTGAAACGCGTTGGAAAAAACCAAGACGGGAACTCAACTACGTCCGTCGGGTCGTCATCGCTGTATTTGGTATTGTACGACCACTTGCGGAAACGATCATAGCGAACACACTTGAGTAAGTCCTTTCCAAATGGCAAACTACCCGCGATCATTGCATACAAAATTACACCAATCGACCAAGCATCGGCCTTTGCCCCATCGTACCCCTTGCCAGTGTCCATAAGAACTTCAGGTGCTACATAGTGAGGAGAGCCAACGACCGAACGTAACCTACGTATAGCTGGTTGATCAACTCCGTTTCTGTTGGCACCGTTGTTCGCGTTATTATCTGTAAAGGCAAAAATTGCCGATAGCCCAAAGTCTGCAATCTTTAACGTCGAGTGCTCCTCATTGTCAGCGAGAAGCAAATTCTCGGGCTTGAGGTCACGATGACAAATGCCTGAGTTGTGGCAAAATGCTACGCCAGAAATGAGCTGACGAAAGTACAAGCGCGCACTTTCTTCATCTGTACCACAATCAAGCTTGATCCGGTCAAATAATTCACCGCCTCCAGCCAATTCAAGAACCAAAAAAGTGGTGCATTTACTATCTTGTACGAGTTCCAGTGCTTCATCGAGACGCAAGACATTTTCATGGTACTCCAACCCCGCCATATTCGATATCTCACGATGAATCAATCGTCGAGTTTGTGCAAACTTGATAAACTTCAGTGGAATGCAAGGAATCTTGATCATTTGGTTCTTTACTTGAACTTCCTGATACAATTCAGCTAGGTCTGTTAATTGTCCGTCCGTATTGCTTTCACATTGACTCAGGAGTTCACCCCACACTTAAATACATTGAGGCAATGTAAGTTCTCGAACATGTCCTGTAAATGGATCTTCAATAGCTGCAATAGCTTGTTTCGACGTCGAGTGAATCAACCACCATACATTTTCCACACAAATCCGTTCCATTGTCATTTTTCTTGACCCAGCATTTGATCGTGAAGCATAAGATCGTCGATTACTTTTCCTGTCATTATCAGCTTGACAGTCCACCTCGTTTCGAGGCAAAGTCATGACGGGTTTGCCCTTTACAGCAACAAGACATCGAGCCAATAGTGTACTTGGACATAATTTGTAGCCAACAGGATTTAATATTTTGATGGCTACATGCTGTTTTGTTCGTGTGGAAAACGCTTCGTACACTCTAGTACCACACAAAAAAGCAAAAAAACGACAAAACAATCACAAATTTAGACAGTTTGTATCGAAAAACGTTCGAAAAGGTAAAAAACGTTCCGAAATGCTTGCAACATTTCGACTTACACGCCAGCTGCACCACCTCCAAGATATCCTCCAAGCTCATAGATAAGGTCATTATGACTGTAAATGGCTTGACCATCGTAGTGATCAACTTGTACAGTTTCTAACTTGCATCGCCATTCGTTCATCATAATGAACGGCGGATTATGAGGAGTCTTAAAGACCTACCGAGACTTCTTGCAGTAGAATCAGATGTAAAGTCAATGGACTGATAAGAAGCAGCTGCTAACAGGGAAAGGGATGATGGAAACACGCACTTTACAGCGTTCAAAGACGTGACGTTTAAATGCAGATGGACGCACGGGTGAGGGAAGAAGTAAAGCGTGCAGACAGCCCGTGGACAGTCCTTTGCTGCTGCATAGGCAGCAAGACTTAAATGAAGCCATAATCAGATCGTGAAGTTGATGTTTTGACCAATGATATCCTTGTATTTAGTTTTTTAACGAATCATAAGTGAGCATTGACTATTTTTGGATTGTAACGGATAAGACGGACGGAATGAAGTCATCTGGACGTCAGATTACACAAGGTTGCTCGAAGGGAAACCAAGACATGTCATTGGCCAAGCGAATACTGACGCAAGTTGCTTCATAATTCGACCCATAAATTGGAATAATAAGGAGATACCCTAGGGGTTGAAGTTAGCAAACAATAATTGTGATTGGCTCACAAACACATTGCAACCTACCCCCGTAACAACCCCTACATTGTGGTGTGTGTCACTCCAAGTATCCCTTTGACCCATTTCCGTCATTTAAGTCATGACCAACGCTCTGCTGCATGGTATCACACTAACGAACGCCCAAAATGAGTCCATTTTAGGCGAGACACTGGGTCAGAATGACAAAGTCTTGGCGCTTTACTTCGCTGCCGACTGGTGTCCCGATTGCCGCGCTTTTCAGCCAATACTCAATCGGTTTTACGAGACTACGTGCCATAGTTTGGACTTGGTATTTGTAGGCTCAGATGCTTCGGCAAAGGACCAGCTTGCACACTTTAAGGACAAGCAGGGCCCCTGGTGGATGGTGCCTTTTGATGGTGAGACACGTACGCAGCTTAAGCGTAGGTACGGCATATGTGCTGCTGCGGAGGTGACCGAGCTGAGCCCTATCATACGTAAGGGCGGCATTCCCACACTCGTGGTGATTCGTCACAATGGAGAGGTTGTGGACTTTTATGCAGCCGACAAGATTGAGCGTGAAGGCGTCAAGGTTCTTGCAGAATGGCAGCAGTGAGTGTACTGTAGTGTAAGAAGGGATGCAACGGATTCAATGGCTAGACCGGACTGCTCATTCTGTACTTTGCGGACATTGATATCTCCCCTTTAACAAGCCAACGCGTCCTCGGACTGCGTTCGAGCCAAAGGTTAGTTGCGTTTATACCGATGCGAATGCATCGACGGTCCTTAATTCCGACGTCGAGGACGTTAGGATCAACATGTTGTCAAAGTAGCACGCCAAAGCCGAGCACTATCCTCACACCGAGCTTCTAGCTCTTGACTCTCAACAAGAACAGCAGACAAAAGCACAAACGATGCTTTGCTTTTCTTTCAATATAAACTGGACAGGACTTCAGCATAAAGAACATATAAAAACAAAGAGTCCATTCATCCCATGGCCGTTGATGTCACGTCGTCCGTTTCTTTTGCCCTAGGCAGTTGCAGACACGACAACACTCGTTGCTTCGGCATACAGGCAATTACCCAATTCTTCAAATGTATCCGGGCTAATACGATTCTGCTCCATTGCTACAATCATTTCATTGTATAATGCATTGCCCAATGCTGCAAACATATCAGCTGTAAACCCTTGAGGCATGATATTGTCGTCATTAGTGTCCACCGTCGACAATGTCTGCAGGTCACGCATGATCACACCAGAAGGCAGTTTCATCTCCTGCAACAGTGACCGCAGTCCGTCATCATGTCTGCATCGTCGTCGTTGAGTCTTTTTCTCCTCTCCTAGTTTTGTTACGGCAGTTTGAACTCTCTCACACTCGCTGTCATCTGATACCTCATCCGTAGCAGCTTCAAGCTCCCGGAAGAGTCCGTAGAGCGTCTGCAATCGCGCCCAGGCGTGTGCAGCATTGCGCTGCTCGTCCAAAGACAGTTCGGCTATGTGACTTTTCTTTGCCTTTGCTGCTTCTTCCGCAACGATCAAATGCACACCAGAGACGTCTTCCGGACGTTTACGGAAAAAGTTACGGATGGATTCATCGTCACGTAGACTCGTGTATGCGACACTAGGACTCGAGGGGTAGTCTTCTTCGTCACTGGATGATACACCGCCGCCGTTATCGTGGCCAGTGGGCGCCGGTAGATGCAATCGAGTACGCTGAATCGCCCGGCGCAACATTATAGCAGCGGTTCTAATTATGCGTCTTCATTTTTCTATGAGAATTTGAATAGGGAGGTCGATGAAGATGCGCTATTATAAGGTTACGTATTCTCGGTCTTTTCGCTTTACCAGTATCCTTAACAGGTCCAGTTAAAGTTCAAAATAACGTTATGCTAGCATACACAAATATGCACGCCATAACCTAAAGCTGTACTTATTCTCAGAGCGGGGATAACCACGCTACATTACTAGATACTGGGTTATGGCCCTGACGGCGACATCGCATTAGATACCTCTACACATGGTAATGAAGTTCAGAGCAGAGACGGTGGTGGCCGGTGCACCGACGGACCCATACGATGAGCTTCGTAAATAAGAGTATGTCGAGCTGAGTCGACAGATTAAACTGACGCACGAGGTGACGCAAGTGCCCTCAAATTACATGTGGCTGGATTCCGGACGGCAAAAGCAAGTCAACATGAACGAACGGGATGTATACGCACCTTATGCGGATGGTATAGCGTGTAACCTAGACCCTTTTTGACCGACCGTCTCCGATAAAGCGCGAGCGCTACTTGTCTTATAGACTCGATCCTTAGATCGCCTCGCAACTTACCGGTAGAAATTGCATGTGTAGGTAGGTTTCAGTCAGGAGAAAGCTTTAGGTATGCGTACGCATAGATGACAATTATATCTCGTTTCCCTCCATATCAACCAGCTTCCTTTGCAACAGACTTCTTCGAATCGCCTCAGCTCACAATACCGTCCTGAACAGCATCGTTGTAAATTCTCGCTGGCGTATATCGCCACAGCGCGCCGCCATACGCGGTGACTGGTGACTAATTCTGCAAATGGTGCCAATTTGTGCAAATTACTGGATGCAGCATTTTGTCATTAAGAGTCTGGAGACATACGCACAGCAGCCTATCATGGGAGACATAAAGGAAAGGATGCGCAGCTGATGGCTATATCGTACGCAAATGCTGGCACAGGCGGGCGACAATATTGGATCGCCTTCAATGTAAAGGCTGTACTCCTGCTGTCCAATAACTTCAAGGCCGTTGTTCAAACGATACGAGGACGGTTCCGTCTTGGGAAAGGACATGGTCGACCATTTCCTAACACAACGCAGAGAGAAGATGCCGGTTGCTGTGTAACAGCAACAACTCGCTCGAGGAGGTGTTTGTTCGCACCGTTCGCTGGTTTCTCAATCTCACTGATTGTAGAGGACAAGTGACTGTCCTGCCAGAGCAATAGAATCTGCATCCTCCCAGCGTTATTACTGGTCTTTCTCGGCATTGGAGCCGTTTCAAAATACACTAGTGGCTCTTGTTAAAGCCGTTTTGTGTTTGGTATTCCAGGACCGTTTTACTGCGCCAGGCGACTTGCTGGCCAGAAATTGACTCGACCAGACTATGCTACTGGTTCAGCAGCATTGATCTATAAAGCTACATGAATAAGGTGCATTATCGAGTGCCTTACTGAAGCCATGTGGAACTTGCCTTTTTTTGCGCCTTTTTGTTCGGTCTCTAATCAGTTTTAATCTTGTAATTGAACTAAAACAATGAAGTGGACCACCTTTTTTCGTCATTTGTTACCCATTTTTAAAGAAGAAAAAATACCGTAACGTAAAAGCTGAAGCCTCTAGCCATTCGACGATTAGCTCACGTTCCTTGCGCGTTCTGTCGCCTCTTACACTCTCTCTCTTCCTCGTCGTCCTTTACGATCTCACAAGCTTTATCATCACCCTGGATACCTCACTAAGTATTTCTTTATACTCACGATAATGGATCAGAATCTTGGAAATTCCGAGGCTGTTCACTTAGCACAGGCATCGGACTGGAAGGGATTACAACGGCTATTAGAACGAGATCCATCGATGGCTAAGCAACGTGGTGATCACGGTATGCTTCCTATCCATTGGGCTTGTACTGTACGTCGTGTACCATTGTCCCTTCTTGCAAAACTACTTCAAGCATATCCGGAAGGAGTTCAAGCTAAAAATGAAGGGGCATTACTGCCACTTCATATTGCTATTCGAGCACGTGTACCAGCTTCATGTCTTCGAAAACTTGTACGTGCTTATCCGGAAGCTGTGAGTGAACGGACACCGGATGGTGTCTCGGCTCTGAAAATGGCACAAGACATTGGACTGGATGTAGATAGTTTAAAGGTGCTTTATCGAGCGCACGAACGGACGAGTCTTATTCAGCAACATATTAGTGGAGATAGCAGCTCATATGATCGACGGAATGTGGAATTTGATTCGAAACGAGGGATGAGTGAACAGGAAAAAGGTGAAGCTTCTTGGATCAAAAGACCGGAAGATGAAGACAATGAGTGGACTGATACTATTGTACCGGAGCCTTTCGTGGGAAATACTGACTTTGGCGGGTTTCTTTATGTCGGTGATGATGGGGAGCTAGACGGGGTTGAAAAGTCAGCTTTGGAGCCAGAAGATAGCATCAGTATGATGAGTGAACAGTCACTGCTGAGCGACATTGACGGACTTGACACGCCACATGACCATCTTGTGTCGCCATTTTCGACTAGCATTGGCAGCCAAGATGACGTCAGAACTCCAAGCTCTGGGTTGTCATTTAGCACTGCCCGACTTCACTCCGGCAGTCGTCGCGGATTACTTGAGGATCGGAGCCACCAGAAATTTCAATTGAAGCAGAAACGTATGCAAGACACAGCATCGTTGCTTGCCCAGCTACAAAAAAATGGTGTCGTCTCGGAGTGTGAGCTGCGAACGATGATGTCAGCGATGAGTGCCGATGCTGCTGTGGGAAGAAACGAAGAAGACGCACCGAGCCGGATCCACAGTCGTCACCTGTCGCTACCCCTCATGCCTAGCTACGAAAACTTCCAACAGAATTTAAGCTTCCAATTCTACAATGAGGCGAATGACGAGGCTGAATACGGCGGTAATGACAGCATTGAAGGAGGTGCGACAGGTGCTCAAGTCGGTCCAAAAGACCGGCTTTTTCATTCAGCACGAGGACTCTCTCGGCGATCAGCTACACGTAGCGGGTCACAAAGAGGCTCGCCGCCATTGTTCCGAAGGCCACATCGTCGGGCGTCACACGGATCAAATGACCGAGACCATTTTGACCTTGCACCTGAGTGGAAGCATGACGGCGAATGCTCGATCTGCCGTGCCAGTTTCGGCATGTTCAAGCACCGCCACCACTGTCGCAATTGCGGCAAATCTATCTGCAGCCAGCACAGTGCGGACAAAAAAATCTCGATCGAAGATAAGGGGTTTACTACCCCGCAACGTGTGTGTGTCACGTGCTACGCCATGATCACACATAGTCGATCGCTAAAGCATGACCTTGAGCTTGAAGACAATGGCCGTGACAGTTCATTGCTCAACCCCGTTGCCTTTCAGCAGCACTGTGCGTTCACTTCAGGAGCTGGTGCTAGTGATCGTTATGGTGCTGATGATGCCTCTTTTCCATCTTTGACTGCCCCGTTGCCCAATCGAAACATTGCTCTTGGAGGTTCGCGAAGCTTCACCATCAGCGATCGGAGTCTTAGTGCATCGCCTACATTTGGACGTAACGGAAAGTCTCGAAATCCAGGTGTCCTAGCTGCAAGTGAATCAACTGGAGGAGCTGGGGATCGCAGTACCACAAATTATACGTCAAGACTGAGCGGGGCACCGTCCTCAGCTGTGCACGAGCTGCGTAGTTTACTGGCTTCACAGCAAAAGCAGATTGAGCAGCTTGCTCAAAGCAACATGCAGATGCAACAGCAGCTTCTCGAGCAAGAAGAGTTAAAAGCTGAGACGATGCTGCTTATTACTCAACTGATGACACGCGTTTCAGTGCTAGAACTGCAACAAGATCGAAGTTTCCGAGACAACAAACGCCAAAGTGTTGGAACTGGAGACAGCGAGGATGAGGACGAGGAGTTTCCTCAAGATGACATCAGCCCGTGTAAGCGGTAGCCGTTCGTTATCTTTCCAGCACCAACAAGACAATGAAATGAATGAAAATTGGTACATGATACACGAGCGAGCCTCCTTTTCAAGTGTGACTTGAGCACTTAATCAACCAAACAATAGCGTTTTTATTTAGAAAATCTTGTAAATTCTCTCATTCCTGCGGCTTCCTCCGTGTCTTGTGCATCTGTAAAGTTGCTGCTTTATCCAGCAACTCTACGTATGCGACGGGGTCTTCTCGGGAATATCGGAATGTGCGCTGTCCTTCTTGTTGAAACGCGAGTTGACAGTGTCCATGACGAGGTACACGCCAAAGATAGCGGAAGCCAAACCCAGACCTGTAAAGGGTTTCTTGGCACAGTTGGAGATGAAGGGGTGGCTTCTCCACGCGTCCTGATGAGCAAGAACCTGGAGTCGAGTGAGCTTCTTGACGACCGCAAATTATATCTAATGCAACTTTGCAAGAAGATGTTGCCAGTACGTAAAGTTGCACGCTGCTTATATAAACTTCAGTTGTTTTTTTTAGCAACTCAAGTGATTTCAAAATTGACTACCACAAGACAGAATGACGGTATGACATGCACTTTATCCTTTCTGAAGGATTTACTATCATGTTTCGTATGCCTTTGGACAGGAGAAATCAAATGCTCGGAAAGGAGGATCAGGTGTAGCCAACGTAGCTCGACAGACATGGGATCGTGAGCATTATGAGAAACTCGCGGAGCTTCGTGCGAATGGTCAATTCGAGACGACACAGGTGAAGGCGTTCTTTGTATTTAATGATTGTAACATTTTATACAGCATTTTCATATGTAATTATTGATACATTTGTATACAGACGAAAAAAGTGATTGCGTCTTCAAAAGAGGAGTTCCAGACTGCTAATGAAGGAGCTGCAGGACCTGCGGGATCAGCACGAGCGTTTCTGAAGGCTCGTTCTGCTAAAGTAGCACTTGAAAATAGTGTGGGCACGATCAAAGTGGTGAAATCGGATGAATTAAGTAAACACGGTGGTTATTATTGCGAGGTGTGTGAGTGTGGCCTCAAGGATTCGGTGGCTTATCTGGATCACATCAATGGCAAAAAGCGTACGTTGGTCTTTTACTTTTATAATGTTTCTTTGACTGAAGAGGCAACTTGTTTCGGTATATTGCTGACTGTGCTACTGTTTTGTGTTGCAAAGATTTGCGCAAGCTTGGCTTTAGTATGCGAGTGGAACGCTCGACAGTGGATCAGGTGAAGAATCGATTGCAGAGCGCATCCAAGCGTAAATATGACTTTATAACGACAAAGAAGCTGGACACGATGGAAGGTACGTTGCTACGTTGCTATTGACGACGGTGTTGTGTCGTCTTGTGAAATCTTGGAAGGATATAAGTCGTGCTCATACTTTTGATATGTGCACATTACAATTTGAACGAATAGATTACGAGAAAAAGTTGAAGGCAATTGAAGAAAAAGAGGCTCAAGCGAAGCAAGAGAAAAAAGAGCAGAAGAGAGCCAAGAAATTGGGAAAACAGGTATTGGACCTCGACATGAAGCACCATAACGTTGTGGAAATCATATCTGATGCTGATGATAAAGTTCCTGATGACACTGAGGCGGAGATGATGGCCATGATGGGTTTTGGTGGGTTTGGTGGCTCGAAAAAGTCGTGAAATTGATCATCTGATACATCATCAGTAGCCAGCATAAACGTAAAAACGAAATGATTGTATAAACTGTGTTATTATTTGATTAAACATAGATATTATGTATTCAAGGTATTCAATGCTGTCCCAGAAAAATTGTCAAAAATGCCTTATTTGGTATTTGAACATCCTTAAAAGAGGCTGGAATATTAACAGAATAAATACTCGAGCCAATGTCTGGTTTTGACCGTCATGACGCGTCGCTTGCGCCACGTGGACAGCGCTACAGCACACACAACTCTCACCAAGATCATCCTCCTACTTCTACGCTAGTGCTACGTGGTCTTCCACGCACTGTCACTGATAAAATGGTACAAACAACTAGACTCTAAATTTAATCGTTTAGATCAATTCTAAATTAGAATAGATACAAATATTTAGAACATGATCGAAAACTGGAGTAGAACAGAATGAGTCGAGATATATTACCGAGCTACAGCAACGTGTCAATTACTTACCGTACACATCGTCATTTCTCGTCCAGATTCTCCGTGCTCTACAATCTTTTCAGCCATTACAAGCTCGAATCATTTACGATAAGGTACTTGAATTAGAATTCTAAAATTATGTAAAATACAGTTCTAATTTTTATAAATATTTTTATTGATATTGTAGACCACTGGAGAACCTCGTGGACTTGCTTTTGTGGACTTTGATAGTGTGGAAAAAGCAATGGAAGCCATGCGCACATTTGGTACATAATTTTGATTTTTCTAGTCTCTTTTTCTCTCTCTCTCTATCGCATTTTAACACGTTCTAAATTTTGTGTTTTTGTAGAGTTGAGACCTCTGACATTACAGAATCGCCACGTGAACATCAATTATACGGACGGATTTCGTCGAGATGTTACCTCTTGTCGACCGAGAGACGCAACTGGAGGGTTTCGACATGAAAATCACTATCAAGGACAGTCCAGGCAAACACGACCAGACTGGATTTGTGATGAGGTTTTTTTTGTGTTGCTGTGGTTGACTGTTGATTCTTGTGGGCTAATTGCTCTTTTGTGTGTGTTGACAGTGCAATGTGATAAATTTCGCTCGTCGAACAAGCTGTTTCCAGTGCAACGTACCAAAGACAAGTCAAATGAAAGAGATTCCAGCAACGGCAGCATATCGCGCTGATCATAAGCGTAGCCACGACGACTCTCAGTGTGGCGGAGAGACGGGAAACGGCGGTTCATCTTTGACTGCACCGTCATCTTATGGTGCTCTGTCAAGAGATGGCGAGAAAGCATTTCGAAGATGTGGCCCGGGTCTAGACTCTGCCTGGAGCGTTCCTCCATCACATGTACTAGTGGTGCGCATGCTCCCACCCGATATTGAGGAAGGCGAGGTGCGTACGTTTGTGAGCCTGATCATTTTTTTGCTACCACACCTGACTTTATAATGGATTCTACTTGCAGCTTCACGTGGCATTTGCTGAGTGTGATGGTGTACAGGATATTCGTTTGATCCGAGATCGCGCAACCAATCTGTCACGAGGGTTCGCCTTTGTCGAGTTCCGCGACATCGAAGTACGATTCGGTGTTGTAATTTTGCTAGCGCTATGCTGACGTAAATCTGTGGTCGTCGTGGCGTTTGTACGAATTGTTATAGACAGCGACGAATGCTTTAAACCGATCTCAAGGCTTAACTGTACAAAACACTCGCGTGGATCTGTCGTACGCGCGCGATACTCTCTCAACGAGATCACACCATTCGGTGGATTCGCTTGAAGGATCGCGCACTAGTAGTTCGATGGCAGTGACAGCATTGGAGCAAGCACAGTGGTTGCTTTCTCAACGACGCGAGGCTGACACGGCGGCGCAAAATGATCAGGTGAACGCATGTTACATTTTTGTTTGCTGAACTGGATGAGACCCTCGTCCCGGGAGTACGAAATAAGTTTCTAATCTTCAAGGATGTTACCCTGCAACACGCTGCTTGAATACTGCATTGCTCAACTCTTTCTGATTGTGATCTTCAGCAGAACAGCGTTGCAGCAGATGTAAGCGCTTTTTTGGATAGTGCTGCGGCTCAAGTTGCTCCGCTCGTTCAAGAACCGAAGAAAATGTGGCCTGCACCATTCGAGACAGCAGGCGGCAGCTATGTGTATGTCAGCGAGAAAGGCCTATACTGGGATCCAGACAGCATGTTCTACTATGATGCGCCCACCAAGGTTTACCAAAACTCGTTTACAGGCACGTATTACCGGTGTGTGAACCCTACAAGTAGCGGAGCGGCAGCATTTCAGGTTTTTGTGCCGCCACTGCCTGTTGATGATGAAGCATATGAAATTTCTACCGCTCCAAAAGTTGATGTAGCGATCAAGCCAGCATTGAGCCTATCATTGAAGAAGGACAAGAAGAAGGCTTTGGGCATTTCGCTTGGTGTTAAAACTACTGCTTTTGCGTCGGCTTCGTCGGTTTTTATGAAAACTAGCCCGGTCGGAAACGGTGCCACTGCGCCTTCAGTCAATGCTGTCAATATGGCTAGCATCGGGATGAAGCGCAAGAGTGCAGATGATATCGCGAAGTGGTCGCAACGACAGCGTGAAGCAAATGAACCGAAGAGTGAAGAGCTTAGTACAGCACCTGTTCAACAGCAACTCTTACACAGTACAGCGCTAGGTGTATCGGCCGTCAGCCGAGGCGAGGCTGCAAAGTCTAGTGCTACCTCGCAGCAAAAGGCGACGACAACTGTTTCGTCGAATGCTGTGGATCCTGTTATTGAGGCATTGACTACTGTTCCTCTAGAAGCACCCATTTGTCTGGTAAGCTTAAGATTATTCTTGCGACCCTATGTAGCAGGCTAACGTATGATTATCTTATTTGACACCGATAGCTCTGCCGGCGAAAGTTCGGATCTCTAGACATTCTTCGCAAGCACGAAACATTGTCAAAGTTGCACCTGGCCAACTTAGCGAAGGCTAAAGAGAACAAGCAACACATTGCTGCGCAGTATCGTGAACATGAAAAGGAGCTGGAGCGAGATGCCAAAAAGCAGCGGCAAGATGATTATGCGCCATCAACTCAACCGTTTCGAAACAATCAATGGAGCGCTCCTACGTCGTCGAAACCCGATCCTGCACCTACAGCTAGCTCTCTTGAGTCCGGTATTGGTGGTAAAATGCTCAGGATGATGGGATGGAAGAGCGGCGAGGGTCTTGGCAAACACGGTACGGGCATCACGGCCCCGATTAAAGCAGCTAGTGGTCGGAGCGACTTGGCAGGTCTCGGTTGTAAAGCACCACTTTCGACCTCCGTAGACTTCTCGGATGCTACCTGTGATAAAGAACGCCGACAAAAACTAGTTCGTGCGCGGTACGATGCCGACAGTGCGTAGGACATAAGAGATTCACGAAAGCATACAAGAAAAATTGAATGGCGCACATTGCGTTGTGCTGTGGTTAAAATTGTTGCTGAAAACAAGAGGCTGCGATGCTCATGGAGCAGGAGCCGTGATTTGATCTCTGCTAGTACATCAGAGCAGCTTCTGCACAGCCTTCTTCAGCAAAGACTTCTTGTAGCCTGAGATCTTCTCGTGGACCTCTTTGCCATCCTTAAAGAAGCGGAACTCCGGGTATGCACCGACCTTAAGCTCATCCTTCAGCTTTTCCACTTCGGGGATTGAAACATCCATTTTCGCAAACGTCACCTCCGGGTAAGCCTCGGCCAGGCTTACCACAGTTGGCTCGATCTGCGCACATTTGCCGCACCACGGAGCCATAAAGTCAGCCACAACAGGCTTACCGCTCTTGATCAGCTCCTGGAACTGAGCTTTGGTTTTCACCAGCGTCAAAACAGCAACATCATCGTCTTCTCCATCGTCGTCCTCACCAATTTCCTTGACCGATGAAAAGTAAACGTGGCTCCCCGTCGGGTTGGCATTGATGGTCTTTTCACCGGGCTGCCAGTTGGCAGGGCATACCTCTCCGTGCTCCTCAACAAACTGCAGCGCCTTAATGAGACGCAGAGTTTCATCGACACTACGGCCAATTGGCATATTGTTGATCGTAATCTGTTGAAATGACTTTAGTAATGTCCGAAACAATGGGAATGTCCATCTTCCCCAATCCCCCCTTGTTACGAGGCAGACGTGTCCAGGCCAAGTGACTCTCGGGTGAGTCACAGGACGCAGCAATCAGCTGCGTATTAAGTGCTTTAAATTCCTCTGCCCGGTCATTGAATGCAATGATCTCAGTGGGGCACACGTACGTAAAGTCCTTTGGGTAAAAGAACAGTACCACGTACTGACCACGATACATGTCCAATGACACGTCCGTAATCTCTCCATTTACTACCGCACGGGCAGTAAATGGAGGTGCTTGACACTGCACACGGGCATCAACAGGGGGGGTACTGCACAAAAGAATCATCTTCCTCATCTTCAAGAAATAAATCATTGTCATCATCGGTCGCAAAGGAGCGTATGGACGTGAATTGAAGAGATGGACGAGTGAAATGAACGGGATTCAAAACAAAAGGAGCAGCAGCACGAGGCACCACATGCGATCGAAAGGCACGAGCGATCGAAAGGCGACGAATAATGGGCACAATACGCATTTTTAGTATTAGAGACGGTGGTGATTGATATTCGAGAAATGAGTTTCTGACCCTACGTTTAAAATAGATGAATTGAATCACTGGAGGTGAGGATGATAAGTGTCTTTTGAATGTATTTCTCCTCTTATTTTTGGTCAATTTTTTCGATTTCTAGCCATCAAACCATGTCGTCGTTATAAATTTTGATGTTTACTATGTTTTATAATAGTGATTTCCATGAAACCATAAAACCCATGCGTGTATCGTCGTCTCTCATAGTCTGTCACTTTCAATCGTAAAAACAGGTGCGACATCTCCGTTGTGTGACAGTTGAGGCTTTCGATACGTCCCGTCTCGCTTTCGCACTCTTTTCATACGTTACCTAAGTTCAATGGCTAAATGGAGAATGACGACGCTAACGATATTTACAACAAAGCAAGACGCGCGCCTGTACATTCAGTATTCTGAACGATATCGTGCTTTACATTCATCGTCCTCGAAATCTTTCGTGGACAACCTGTAACCAAGATGCAAGCTACACGGGAATTACTGTTTCAGCTGTGAGCTTGAACTTGCAAAGTACTGCTGTATATGTTTGTCGTAGGGCTTGACATTGTCATAGAGATGGTAGAGCAAAAACGGATGAAGAGAACACGCCTTTTGCTTTGTTCTGTACGACGTCCGCAGACATTGTTCAATTTTCAAGCACATCTGCGGGCCCAAGATAGAAAGAGTATCATGAGTACTCACAAGTCATATCCAAGGAATGTACTATGTCAGAATGCCAATGAACCACATTTCCACGCAAACAAGAGAAAGAGACTAGAAGATAAGAAAGGAGTGTCTTGCATGAGTATTTTTGAGCCAAATCCGTCACAAAACGTGGCTCACTAACTAGGGTATCGTCGACGTACGTCCCGTACTGAAGGTGCATTGTTATCGCATCTTGCAAGTCGAAGTCACACTCATTTTCTCATAATACAGTTCAGCTAAGCATGAAATGCACTTGACATCGACTTTCTTTCGTCAAACTTATCATGTATCACTTTATCATTTGACTCCCATGAACAACAACGACCATGTGCGATTGAAAAATTCTGCGCCACTGTCACGTGCAATCTCCGACCATTTTCAAGACTTCGGTAGGGTAATTTTTTTTCGGCATCGATTGAGTACATGTATGAGCACAATACTTACAAAGCCCTTGTTGTTGTTCTATAGGTGCCATTCAGGAAGCTCTCAGGTAGAGATTATTCGACTTAGTTGGGTATCTTGGTTTTTGAGCAGCTGCTAAGCTATGAGCTTTGTAACGATAGCTCAACTACTTCACTGTGCTGCCAAATGAAAAGTAGTATTAAGAGTTAAACTACTACTAAAATAAATGTATAAACCCTTCATAAACTGATCACACAATCCAGATCATTCGAAGAACACTGTACCATGCAAGTTGTCCTTTTCACGACACACACATCACTGACGTAATTCGTGATCCTCTACACTCCCCTTCAACTTGCACTCTCGCAAATTCCAGTTTCATCGCGTAGTCGCATCAATTGTGGAGCACCAAGCGGCTTCGTCAGGTAATCAGCAAGTTGCATAGCTGACGGAACATGTTTGAGCTGGATATCACCTTGCTCAATGTGGTCTCGAACAAAATGCATGCTAAGGTCAATGTGCTTAGCTCTTGGAGTATATCCCTGATTCGTCGCAATACTTATAGCCGACTTGTTGTCCATGTGCACTGTAGTCGCAGTCTTACATGTGACACCCATCTCTTTCAGCAAATAACGAATCCACATAACTTCTTGCGTAGCTAGTGCCAGTGCCATATATTCCGCTTCAGCAGAGGATAAAGCCACCGAACTTTGGCGTTTGCTTTTGTATACGACAGCTGCACCTCCGAGTAAAATCAACACTCCAGACGTAGATCGACGAGTTTTCTTATCATTTCCCCAATTCGCGTCACAGTATGCCCAAAGCATCATCTTTTTGTCGTCCGATTTGTTATACTTAATTCCGTGCGATTTTGTTCCCATGAGATAGTGTAAAACACGTAAAGCCGCTCGCCAGTGCATCTGTCGTGGCTGGTCCAAGTACTGCGATAATACTGACATCGCGTAGCTTATGTCCGGTCGCGTTGCATTCGCAATATACAGCAGCGAGCCGACCAATTTGCAATACGAAGTAATGTCTTTAACCACTGGGTGTGATTCATCCGGAGTTAGGTCCTGTCCTGCGCAGATAGGGTTGCGAACTGCATAAGCTTCATTTTGCTTAAATTTCGAGACCACCTTCATAATAAATTGGGACTGTTTCAACACCAACTCCCCCTTTTCTTGTGAGTAGTTAACTTCCATGCCCAAAATAAACCGCGCAGCTCCAAGTGACTTGACAGTAAAATGTTCTGACAATTCCTTATAAATCGTGTCCGCCTCTGCATCTGAATTGCATCCAATAAGGAGGTCGTCCACATACAAGACTATGTATGTGGGTGACTTATTTTTTGCATTATTGCGTCGAACAAAAAGACATGTGTCTGCTCGACATTGTTCGAAGCCCATGGCCGAAAACACAGAGCATATTTTCTTGTGCCAAACCGCAGCCGCTTGTTTTAATCCATATAAGCTGCGTCGTAATTTGCACACCATTCCAGGTGCAATTTCAATTCCATATGGTGCCTCCATGTAAACGTCTTCTTCCAAATCACCATTCAAAAACGCCGTTTCCACGTCAAATTGTCGAATTACATATTGCATACTGCAACAAACAGACAAAAATACACGAATCGTGTTTGAGCATGCTACAGGTGAATATGTGTCGAAGTAATCAAAACCATGCGTTTGCAGATATCCGAGGGCAACCAAGCGTGCTTTGTAACGAACAATTTGACCGTTTTCATCGTACTTGTAACCAAATACCCACTTGTGACCAATGACCTTGACACCTGGAGGACGATTGACAGCATCCCATGTGTGGTTCTTAAGATGAGCATTAATTTCTGCTTGAATTGCTGCCTTCCATTTTTCTGCGTCCATCGACTGTAACGCCTCTCGTAAATTCATTGGTACATCAGTAGCAGAAAGCGATATTTCGTAATCGTCAACACATTGACGTTTAGGGTCCGGCTCTTCATTTATGCCATCGACAGGTGATCCATCAGTTAAAAGCGGTAGATCAATCCTCTCATCGTCAAAATCATCATTCGTGAGTAGACGAGATGACGTGAATGTACTATAAGGTCTTTTGTTCGACCCTGAGTATATCTCCATTCGATCATCTGGGGCACGGGAATTCTCACAAACTATAATAGCTCGCGACTGATCAGGTATTCCAGAGAGCATGTGTGTACCATTATTGCTACTTACAGCGACCGATCCGTGTGAAGTACGACGTATCATCGAATTGTTTGTGTCAATGACTTGTAAGTCTGTGCGCTCCCCCTCAATCGGAACAACATCTAAGTTTTGTGACTGATTGAGATCTCCAGACGCATCCACAACCATGTCTTCCCAACTAGTATCATTGTCAGCAGTTTCATCAACTTCCATTTCGTCATCCTCGTTATTCTTGTTCAAATCAGGTACTTCCACCTTTACTTCGTCTAAATCATCATGATAATGATTGCATTGAGCTAAAGGTTCACCTAAAACAACAACATCTTTGTACCGCGAAGGAGGACTCTCGTTTAGCGTAAACGGACCTAGTCGTAACCAATTGTCCTCTCGCAATATCCCACACTCGGTACGCCTTTGAATTTTCCGAATACCCGAGAAAAATACACTTGTTTGCCTTGCTGTCCCATTTAGTGCGCTTGCAATCCGCGACTCGTAGATAACCAGTCGAACCAAAGACACGGAAATGACTTAAGTCTGGCTTCGACCCATACAGAGTTTCAAATGGACTAACGTTGGGTCGCGCAGTATTAGGAATTCGATTGATGGTGTAAGCAGCCGCCATAATCGCCTCACCCCACCAAGAACGATCAACTTCCATGTGATATATCATTGATCGGGCCATCTCAACAAGAGTTCGATTCATCCTTTCTGCTAAGCCGTTTTGTTGAGGATTGTACGGCACGCTCCTCTGGTGGATAATCCCTAGATCTGCACAGTACTTGTTAAAGCGATGATTCGTATACTCTCCACCATTGTCACTACGGATGCATTTAATCTTGCAATCCGTTTGCTTCTCCACCATAGCACGAAACGCCTTAAATCGCTCAAAAACTTGGGACTTTGCTGCTAGCAAATATACGTAGACAAATCGACTGTAGTCGTCGATAAATGTGAGTACATATAGAGCCCCACCTTTCGACTTCGGATTCATAGGTCCCATAAGATCGGTGTGTACAACCTCAAGTGGTCGACTTGTTTTAACTTCACTTCCTGAAGTATGACTGAACGGGCTGTTTGTCATTTTTCCGCGTGCACATCCATCACATACACCGCCATCAGATGCGACAACTCTCGAAATACCATCGCAAGACTTCATCGCTTGCATAATCTTTTTCGTAGACACATGACCGAGGCGAGCATGCCACAGTCCACTAGTGTCATTATCGCACCACTGCTCTCAGCCTTGTGTGCCTCTAACGTGATATGTTGTTTTACATTCCACGCAAACAGCTTTCCCACTCGTTTAATTACTGCTACAGTCACGTCGTCACTTATCAAAACTGCTTGATCACGCTTGAACTGAACAAGCACGCCTCGGGCCGTCAACGCTGCTACAGACACAAGTTTCTTGTCTAGCCCAGGCACATACAACACCTCCGTAAGTTTGACTGTACGACCATTTTCGAGTATAAATCGAGCTTTGCCTGTTCCTTGCGCCTTCAACTGATGTCCATTTGCCACAGTGATGTAAATTGGGGTAAAATCTTCGTATTCCACAAATTCACGCTTGTCATCAGTCATATGACGACTTGCCCCACTATCCAGCAACCAAGTTGAATTCGAAACTGGTTCGTCACTGAATGCCGAAAAAACGAATTCATCACCAGGTCTCGATGGTTTCACGTTACGACACTGCGATCTCTTGTGTCCATGCCGGCCACACGCAAAGCATTTGCCTTGAAAACTCGCATAAGCTTTTCCTTTCCTCGAAGCTTGGTAGCGATCTCGATTTTCTTCTTGACCACGGTGTCCTCGGTTACTTTGAAAGCGTCGAGGTTCATTACGTTGAGCGTGTGCCTTAAAAGCGGTTTCCTTCTTGTCTCGCTTCTGAAGAGTGTCATACTCCCGGCGGAGCATCTCTTTTGCGTCTAACAGCGTCACGTTGCTGTGCGCCTCAATGATGCGCACCATATCATCATATTCGGATGATAAACTTCCCAAAAGCAAAACTATCTTTTCATCATCATCCATGATGTCACCGGCAGCTCCGAGCTTGAGACACAGCTCATCAAATTTTAGTAGATGGTCCATAAGACTCGCACCAGTCTCCATCACAAATTCATGTAATTCTTTCCGAAGTTGCACTCGGTTGTGAAGATTTTTCTTCGCAAAGAACGTCTTCAGAACCTCCCAAGCTTCAAACGCAGACTCACATTCCCGAACCATGCACTGATAGGTTGGAGAGAGTAGCTTCACCAGTACAGCCAGAGCCTTCATATCGGCGACTTTCCATCCGGGATTCTCCCGCAGCACTGCCGGCTCTGGCTTAATCAAAACGTGATCCAAAAGATCCTTGCGCGCGAGTGTCATGCGTGCATTAAATTCCCACATGAAGTAATTGTCATCCGTGAGGATGTCATTAGGAGCCAACGTATTTGGGCTCATAACCTGTAACGATAGCTCAACTACTTCACTGTGCTGCCAAATGAAAAGTAGTATTAAGAGTTAAACTACTACTAAAGTAAATGTATAAACCCTTCATAAACTGATCACACAATCCAGATCATTCGAAGAACACTGTCCATGCAAGTTGTCCTTTTCACGACACACACATCACTGACGTAATTCGTGATCCTCTACAAGCTTGACAATGATTGCCTACGCAGGAATATGAACATCGAGTCATCCAACCTGATGATTGCAGTGCGTACAGTTGTACAGTACACCACTTGTCGACCGCTTTCTGATCTCATTTGATTTCGTTTTGTCACTAGGTAGACTACACGACGGCAAACCTGGTGAGATAGTTGTGCAGACAAATGGCTCAATCGTTGACGATATGTTGCTGACGTGAGTTTTATCGTCGTGAAGACTTGCGATGGCAAGAACCTGCACTCTTTAGACCCCAGTGGGGAGAGCGTGAACCCGTTTCAGGTGTGATGCAGCTGCATCAGGCAGATGGTCGTCTCATACTGACTAATGGAACTTGGCTGCTGCTGTGATAGGATGCGTTAACTCGACTTGGTCGTGTGTTGGTGGAGTTCGACGATGATCGCAGTATTCAGGTCTGGGGCTTTGGTGATGCGAAAACACCAGATAACACAGTCTTCAGCTTCACACCTGATAAGCCAATGGACGGATGCAAGTGTTTCAACGAAATTTGGCAACGCTATCATGAGTTGACGCCAACGATAACGCTAGGGGAGGAGCCTGCGACCCTCGGACCAGTGATTCGTCACGCGTCTGCTGTTGCACGCAAAGTTACTGGTTTTCACATGCTGATCGTTCTTGTAAGCAGCCACTTGGCGGGCGAACACTTGGCTGATACTGCTCAGGCAATCGTAGACGCATCGACGTTACCACTGGGTAAGTTGACAAGCGGATCTTGTGTGGTATAGTCAAGGTATAACATTGCTGCTGATGTTGTTGTTGTTTAGTGATTATTGTGATCGAAATGGGTGATGGTCCCTGGGTACGTTTGACATGTTGTCCCTATCCTACATTCAAACACGCCTACGAGGAACAGTCGTTGACACCGTTTGTTGCATTACAGGACAACATGAAGGTGCTAGACGATCAGCTTCCTCAACGACAGTTTGACAACTATCACTTCGTAAGCTTCCAGAAAGTGCAGCACGCGGCCACAAAAGAGAGGAAAGCGTTCGTGCACCGTATCCAGGATGGCAATGCAGAGCGAACGGCAGCGCCTTGCGAGCTCGACCCACTGGATCTCCTATTCACATTACAGATCTTGATGGATGTACCGGTGCAGTACGAGTACATGTGTAAGTTAAATCTTCTCTAGTCAGCATGTACACCGTATCGAACCGACCACAGTCATTACAACTCGTGCATGAGTCAATTACTCAAGTACGTGATGCCCACATCAAACATAATAAAAGCCACTGTCCATTTGTTTACAATACCCCTTCATCTCCAAGATGGACTTTCATCGTGTTAGCATTTTGATTCGCGAAGTAGTAAGTGAACGAAATGAACTTGGAGCGTATCGATGTGTATGGGACACGGTTACGATGTCCCGGTGTTTCGTAGAAGGCGACAATAAAGACTGGTCGAAAGTGTCACAAGTCCATTGTCTTGTACTAGAATCCTCAGCTGCCTCAATGTCCAAATCACTACAACAAAACCAACTAATAACCACGAGAGAGGGGACAAGGCATGCGAAAAACAACAATCGCCAGTCTCCCGACCCCTTAGTCAATACGTTCCACATCTGATTTTGGCTCGACGAAGAGTCTGTAGTGAGTATGATTGATGCTGCTGGATCGTATCAATAGCGATATGTATAGTCCATGTGCTTGAAAAATATGCGAGACACACCTTACGTCTTAAAAGTTTCACGCGCTCCCAGTCACTCTGTAAGTTTAAAAATTTTTCTCTGTCCCATCTTTTGGGTCACATCGTCTTAGCCAATTCACTCAAGTGTGCATCTAGGAGTAAAGCCCCGATAACTACAGTAAAAAATGATGTCAACATCGGCACTTAATGCTCGAGTGACTAGTGGCAACTCTTCTTCTACTAGTATTGAGGTTGTTCTTAGTGACTGCACTCAACGTCAGGAATTAGCACAACGGCGATGGAATTTCTTGCGTATACACATTCGCACTACTCGCCGGTTAGTCCGTTGCATTGACTGAACTTTTCTTCATAGTGCAATTTTTTCACTCATTGTTGCGTTCGTTTCAAATGTTTCGAGTCGATAGATTAGCGCTCAAATATGCGGACCGCTTCTCGGTAGCTCAACAATTACTAGTGGAAGCGTGTGTGGACTGCATTTGCCACGATTCCCGTCCGCTTGACATGTTGCACGTAGTTTGGAATCAATTTCGATTGCTACTGGACGCTGAGTACTGTGTACTAAGTTTTGAGCTGTTGCCAGCGACGTCTATCGCCAATGGCTCACATTCCGTCTTGGAGTTTGACGGACGAGTCATTCGACGTATGCTAGAACAGGTTCTTGGTATGACTAGTGCAAGACAGAAGGTTCGTGGTGCAATGCATTGTCCAGTCTTTTTTCCAACCGCGAAAGCATGTGCTGAAGCTCACGTGGAACCTCCAAATGGCTGCAATCACGTTCAGGTACGCGGTGGATTGACTGGTTGGGAAGCACTATAGAGGCTAATGGGAACTGTGTTGATGACGTCTAGTCCTATCTGTGCATGCCCCTCGTTGACTGCAGCGAGCGTGTTCGAGCAGTAGTCGAAGTCTTTAACTCGCGGCACGATGTCAGGGACATTACTGCATGGATTGGAAAACCTGACTCGGAATACTCGCAAACGTTTTGCTTGCTCTTATCAACTAGCGAACCGCTTCGGTTCTTTTGTGGCTTTGTGGGGACGCTGTTGCGAACTACTTCGCCGATCAAAGCTTTAGTGAGCAATGTTAATAATGGTGGCATTGTGGACCCTATCTCATGCAGGTATCGTCGCTCGGGCGATCGAACGAGCGTGTCAGAGAGAGCCCCATTGCAGTTGTTGGACTTTTTGGAGCGAGCTCTTGGTGTCGACGGGTGGACAGTATATGCGCATGACCGTGAAGCTAATACTTTGTGGGCCTGCCTTGCTAGTGCTAGGCTCGAGACAAACATGGCGACTGTCGTGATGGGTCAAGGCGTCATTGGGCGGGCGGCGTCGACTGCAGAACCTTTGTTTGATGGTAGTGTTCTGTGCGTCCCAGTATTTGATCAAAGTCATCAAGTCGATAGTGTCGTTGTATTCTACGGGTCACAAGGGACAAAGCAAGATAACGGCGGAACCTTTAGACAGTGCGATGTGGAACTATGCAATATTGTCTGCGGTCACGTTGGAAGCTCGTTACAGCGCCAAGCACTTGAAGATGCGGCAAAAAAGGCGCAAGACAAAGCGCAAGCTTTGCTGGAGCTTTCCGATCTACTGTTTTGTGAACTTGAGCTATCTCCTAAATCAACGGCGATGATTCTGACAGTGGCGCGGGCAATTGTTAAGAAGTTGTGGTTTCATGTTGCGGAGTGTAACGTGTATTTGAGAGATCCGCTAATTTGCGAGCTTTACTCACCAGGCAATGCAACTCAAGGTGATCTCCGTGTTCGTCTATCTCAGGCTAGTAAATGTGCTATGGTTGCAGCACGTACTGGCAACGTGGTGAATGTACGAGATGCAACAGCGGATTCATTTTCGCACGAGCACCACTCGAAAACAGTTTTAGCCGTGCCCGTTAAGGATCCGATTACTGGAGCTGTGCTAGCAGTGCTGGAATTACGAGACAAGCATCTGATCAGCTCACAAGAAGATTCACAAGCTGCATCAGCAGCTACCAGTTTCTGCAAACACTACTTTGATCATAACGACGAAGACCTCGCAAGAGGAATGGCGCGTCAGGTCGCATCTGCATTGCGGAATACCCAGCGTCTCGATGCAGCACGAACAGCTCAGAGAAAAAGCGCTGCTTTGCTCTCTCTGCGCCTTCCTGCGTATACTGGAAATATGCCCGGAGAACAGGCTGGAGCAGTGTTTTCTTTCGTTGAGGCAGCAGCATGCCGAGCTTTGGAGGCTTCGCATGGTGCTCTTTTTCTTGTTGATGCACCAAGCCGTTCACTGTTTGCCCGTGTGGGTGCTGACTGGCGAGGTTATGCGCTATCAATCGGTCAGAAGTTACAAGGTCGTGTTGCTTCCACTGGGACAGTCATGCGTCTCCGTGAGGCTCGTACCCATCCAGAGTTTGACAGTGATTATGATCGCTTGATGGGTATGCAGACATCAAGTTTATTGTGCGTTCCAATCAAGGCACAGCCGTCAATGTCCTCATTTGTCTCCTCAGGAGCTTCTGGCCGATCTGAGCGCCGTTGCAGCAGCTTCAGTACGAGCAGCAGCACGGACGATGACAGCGATGATCGGCCAGTTATTGGCGTGTTTTATGCTGTTAACAAGATCAACACTAGCGGTGACACTGAGGGCTTTGATGCGGAAGACGAGCAAGTTCTGCGAGCAATTTGTGTTGAACTCTCTGCTCTCGTAGAGCGCCGTGCTTGGGAGCTTGCGTTTGAGTCTCCTTCGTACGAGGACAGTGAAAGCAGTGACAGTGAAACGGAGGGTCACGTGACGCGGACGTTCTTGTCGCAATATACCACAGCATCACCTGTGCGGCGTCGACGACGACCTCGTTCACGTCTTCCATCTGTCGTCAACGATCTCGATCATGCTGCAGCAGTTGTCGCTTCCACATCGTATCACGAGCGCTGCTTCTTGAGTAGCAAAGGCGGATGTGGGATGTTATCTTCGCTTCAAGGTGGCATTGGCCTTGCCACCAGACAAGGAATTCAAGGCCCAGTTTTACAATGGAATTTGGACCCGTGGCAGTTTTCACCGGCACAGCTTGTTGACCTTGCCGTGGATATGTTCGAGCTTCATGAATTGATGGACAGGTTTGATTTGCCTGAGGCCACTTTGCGTCGCTTCCTGCACAGCGTACAAGCCCAATACCTCGATGTACCGTATCACAACACGTACCATGCCTTCGCGACACTCCACATGACGTTCTTGATGCTCAGTGCACAAAGCAAAAAGCTTGCTCCGTATCTGATTCCTGCGTCAATTGCACTGGGAGTTGGCCCGACAACGAATGCTCAAGCCGTTGAAAGAAGCCGACAGAAGCGGTGTGGTCAACTGGTTCTCGCTCCGCGCGAGCGACTTGCACTTTTTGTGGCAGCTTTTTGCCACGACATGGGCCACGATGCCCGCACGAACGACTTTCACGTGAGATGCAACTCGCGACTTGCTCGTCGTTACAATGATCATTCAGTTTTGGAGAACATGCACGCAGCTGCATGCTTCGAGACCATGCGAAGGCCCGGCCATGATATTCTTGCTGGTCTTGAGGATAGCTCGAGTGATACTGTTGGCAGCCGTCGCGTTGTCCACAAGCGTATCATCCGTTCCATTCTTGCCACGGATATGCACCGGCACGCGAGTATCGTGGCCAAGCTGCATGAAGCACAAGTTCGTGGAAGCCGTAATGACGGTGACGCGTTGTGTGAGCTGCTCGTGGACGCTGTGATTCATTCGGCAGATGTATCTGGTCCAACTCAAACTTGTGAGCAGCATTTCCGCTGGACAAGGAGGCTGCTTGACGAGTTCAACGAGCAACATGCTGAAGAGGTTGAATTGGGCATTTCTGCGACAGCTTTCATGGATGGTCGACCGGACTCGGCCGAATTTGCAAGGGTAAATTTGGCTTTCGTTGACTCATGTGCGTTCCCTCTGTGGCGAGCAATGGGAGGAATGTTAGCCGGATTGGAAGGTTGTCTTGCAAATGTGGAGCGAAATCGTGCGATGTGGGCTACTAGGTTGGAACAAGCAACACAGTTAGAAGCTAACGAACGTACCGACAAGGTTCCAGCCACACCTTTCACCCCCACGAAAGAGACGGTCCCTGAGAGGCTAAACATTGCCATTGTAAGTGTCAGCACGCCGGAAACATGCGGCTAAACCTCAACGCCAAGTAATGGACAAACGTAGGAAAAATGCGACCGACGCCTCACGATACCTGCGAAAGGTCTTTGGACACCGTGCAAGCCACGGATACTTGTCGTGTTTTATAATCCAGCTTTAGTTCCAGCGAAAAAGTTGTAATCATTAGCATTTAGCAAGTAGGACGACCCCGCACGCCTAAGCATTATGATGCCTGACGCCACTCTTACAACAAAAGATGACATTGTAATATGGTTCTACTGGGTCGATATAGTGCAAACAAAGCCGTTTTTATTTCTCTTCCGCTGCTGTAGTAGACAGTCTCTTACTGATCGCCGCTCTAGAATTAGATATCGCTAGGGATATATGCATCCATCCATATATCTATTTAATGGCTTCGGTTGTCCTTCAAAGACAAGCAATCTAATCACAAATAGTCGAGTTCGGCTTAGCAGTGGTCACCGAGGACCTCTCGCTCCACGGTATCTGAGTTCGTGATGGTTGATGATGTAGAGGTGGTATTACGAGGTCGAGTGGTCTGCGGCCACGTTGTGATGTCCGGTCCCTCGGCAAAAATTGTAAAGCCGTCGGTCGGTACGGCTTCCTCCGTGCTGATGTTGTTGGCAAACCAGAGGAAGCGGAAAGACTTGCGAGTTGCGATGATACGGGAACCGCCGAAATCGACATTGTTGGAAACAAGTGACCAGCTTGGGACCAGCGACGATGGAATATGCCGAATGGCGTGACCTTCGTAGTTGCCGCCCGAGCCCGTAGTCACATAGTAGATACCTTTAGCGGTGTTCTTCACGTTTTTAAAGATCTTGGCAGTGCGCTCGTATGCGTGGACGTGACCCGAGATTATGGCGTTCACACCATTAGCCGAGAACACATCCTCCAACTTGGCCATCTGACCGCACTGCGGCTCGGAGTACGCATTGCCCGAGAAGTAAGTGCCATTCCAGCACTTTTCAGCATCGACGATTTCGAAGACGGTAGGAGAGCACTGGCACTGGTGGTCGATCCATGTGTTGTAGTACGGGTTGTGCCTAAACACAACCACCCACGGGGTAACGCTACGGTCCACGCTTTCCAAATCCGTCTTGACCCACTCAAGCTGCATGTTGCGGTCCTCCAGCCACTCGTCCGTGCCAACAACCGTTGCATTGACGCCGCGCGATCCGGTGTAGTCGTCCAGGAATACACAGTGAATGAGACCAATGTTTACCGAATACCAGGTGTGCAGCTTTTTCTTAGCTTCCTCGGTGATCGGTGTGTACACGCGTTTGATGTAGCCCAAGTAATTCTCAGCCTCCAGTTCCATGTCTGGTGGGTACGGGTACATGTTCAAGTGGCCTGACGACGTGATGGTCTCGTGATTGCCATTGATACCAATCAATGGGTAGGTTGATGTAAAGGACTGTTGTTCTGTAAACCAATTGTCCCATTGCGCGTGCAGTCCGTTGGCATACGAGTAATCTCCAACAATCACAAGAGCTTGGATGTGCTTGCCTTCGAATGTTTTGTGCTGTTCAGCAAATGTCGCCTCGGAAAAGGTTGTATCACCAGGGTCTCCAATCACCCCAAGAATGGTCTCCTCCTTGTCGGAGCCAGAATGCAACAACGACACGAACGTCCCCGTGAACTCCGAGTCACCAATAGTGTACGAATATTTCGTCATCTCGTCAAGATCACACAGTAGTGCTGTGTGTAGGAACGGAGACGTGTAAGCGTAGTTATGCTCAGCCTCCGACACCGAGTATTTAACAAAGGTGCTATCGGCCTTGACGGTGGTACCGTCGGCCGTACCAGTGACCAGGTACGACTTTGCCACATCCGTGGCGAAGGATACGGCGATACCATTGGGACAATCAACTGCGGAGCTAGAAACACCGAGATGGACTTGACTCACCTTACCAAAGGCCAATTGGACGGTCAGAGTAGCCGTCATGGCAACAAACGAGGCGATGCACTTGACCATTGCGAGAAATATTCAAGAATCAGTGTGAGCGAAGACGACCCCTATCGTGTTGTTAAAGCACTTGAGTTGTAGAAAACAAAATGCAAAGTGAATATATTTAGGTCCTTAGTTCACAAACTCTGTTGCTACTCTAAGCCTACTGGATTCTTCGACTACACGTTTCTAATCGCTATATCGCGCATTACTCATGGGATAGCCGCACATGGGTAATCTACTCTATACACATGACTCATCAGATAGTCACTCATGAGTAATCCACGCTAGTGGTATTACTCATTGGATAGGCGCACACCTAACTAATCAGACCGTACATTCTTGTGGTTGCCGTTTGCATGCCGAGTCGCTTCTTTTACAACATATCGTCCTGCGGACTGATGCGTCAATGTCCCATCTGGCTTGGTCTAGCACACTTGACTATCCTCTAGGCCATACACTATCATTTGAGATTCAAGAAGCCCCTTACTTACACTGTAAAAGAGATGGTCCATCTCGTCGGCCCAGATTTTTTTCAAAAAAGAGCGCTACAATCATCGA